>JAJMEW010000166.1:0-221571 GCA_030574395.1 Pichia californica
ATTTTCATTTTCATTTTCATTTTTCCAAATTCCGATTAGCGCTGCGCATCTGATTGCCGTATCGGGCAGTCTGATCCCGAAGAGGCAGGAGTTCTTGTCCTGGGCTGCATAATGCGTAGTAAGTATAGGAGATTGGAGGGTCCGGGGTTCCTGGGAGAAGAGGGAAGGAGAAGGGGGAAGGAGAAGGGGGATATGGGACTATAAAGATCAACAACTACAATTACAATTACAACTACAATTGTAATTCCAAAGAAAACAGAACCCAAAACACAGTCTTCAGTGTTGTCTTGTGTCTTGTCCTTTGTCCTGCCCAAAGATTAGATTGATTAAGCTAAGTTAAACTAAGTTAAGCGTGAAATGTGAAATTCTTAATAATGGCTTATCTCTCCGATCTGGCCATCACTGTTTTATGTTTTATCATTGATCACTTATCGTTAATCATTTATATCAAATTCCATTCGAGATGCCTCGTCTACACTGGGTTTCCAGTTTCGCCTGTATTCTTTGTCACCCTTCATTGCTATTGTACCTGTTTTCCCCTTCTTTCCACTCAATTCCCCTTCTTTATACTTCTGTACTAATATCTTTATTTTCTTCCAATTGTTTTCGTTATTCTCCTTGTGTTTCTTTCTTTCTTTCTTTCTTCTCTTTATCTCCATAATTTTTAGAATCTTGCTTATACTATTTCCTTGAATCATTTATTCATTCCTTTACAAATGGCAGATACAGGAAACAAAATAAATGAACAATTAGCCTCTTCAATCGATAAAAAAAAACAAAAAAAGACAAAATCTAGAAATGGTTGTGTTACTTGCAAAAAGAGAAGACTTAAATGTGATGAAACAAAACCTCTTTGTCAAAATTGTATTAAAAAAGGTATTGTATGCGGGGGTTATGCAATTAATTTTAAATGGAGGGATTTTTCAGAAACTTCAACTTCTCTTAAAGTACAACCTGAAATTAATACAAATATCCAACCTTCAACTTCTATTAAGATAGATCATAAAAGTCAAAATCAACATCAAAATCAACATCAATTTCAACAACATCAACAGAAACAGAAACATATGGAACCATCACAACCTTCTTTACCAAATATTTCAGCGCAAGTTCCTTTTGAACAACACTCTCATAAAAATCATAATCATCAGGAACATCCCACTTCGGTAAATAACCCTCTCCAAAAGGCTTTAGAAGAAGCAACACTTTCTGTAACAGGAAAATCAACACAAGAAATCGCTATTGCCAATGCTTTAATTGCAAGTGGCAAAAATCCTGAACTGGCAGCTGCAGTAGCTTCCACTTTAAATGGTCTTATCGATAATAATGAAATTTTGGATCTCGTTTCAAAGAAAAAATTGGAATCTTTAGGAAAAAATGATGATCAACAACCATCCATATTAACATCTAAATCAAACGAACAGCAAAAACAACAGCAGCAACAAAAACAGCAAAAACAACAAAAACAACCCAAAGCCCAACAAGAAGAACAAAATGACATGATAAATATTCATCCTAATAAACTTGTAAATAATACCATTACAACAAGTTTATCTTCCGCAACTAATGTCTCATATTCCAATAACAAACAAACCAATAATACATCTACTAGTCTTTTACATTCCCTGGCTGATATAGCTTCAAAAGTTCCAGCTTCTCCAATTGGTCCATTATCGCCATTCAATGAACCTTTCCCTTCAGATGCTTTTATTCAAAAACATAGACAAAAATCATTTACTGAAAAATCAAATAATAATTTAAAAAATTCCAATAATTCATCATTAAAAAAGGAATCACCACTTAATCTATTTAAAGAATCACCTCAGACAATGTCTTCAGTTTATTCTCCTACAATATTTCCAAAATCTCCTGGAATTTCAAGTTTACTTGCTTCATATCAATCAAATAATATAGATAATAATAATAATAATAATAGTATCTCAAATATTCAAACTCCAAAATTTGATGATTTAGATTCTCTTCAACAATTTGTTAAGTTATCTCCATCTATAGATTCATATAGATCTAATTTAATTAATAATCAACATCCATCAATTATGAGCCCACCTATATTTAATCTCTTATCTGCAGCAGGTATTTCAAATAATAATGAATTTTCTCAAACTGTCATGTCAAATTATTCAAATTATACTTCTTCTTCTTCTCAAACAAATAATGAACAAATTAAACATTATCAAAATCATACACAATCACCAGTATTTGAAATAGATACCCCTAAACCACTTATTTCTACTCCAAATTCTCCTTATACTGCAATGTTATCATATATTAATTCAACTCAAATTCCAGAAAAAACCATAAAATCATCAATAATAAAAGAAGAAGAAGAAGAAGAAGAAAAACTAGAAGAAGAAGAAGAAGAAGAAGAAGAAGAAGAAGCAACAGAGGAAACAGAAGAACATGCACATCAAGAGCAAAACCCCCAACAACTAGATCACATTGAAAATGAAGTTATTGAAGAAATAAATAATCATCATCAAACAATGACAAATAATAATCAACTTATTGAAACTCCAAATTTTTCAGGAATGAATTCTCCTTTAGACATATTTGATAATCCAAATAGAGCTCAATTGAATCTTATGTTGATGAATAAACCAATAAATCTTCATTTACTCCATTTATCAGATGAAAATTTATCTACATTAGTTGCATTTGATCAATATACTTGTGGTATTATGTCTATAAAAAATGGGCCTACAGAAAATCCATGGAGAACATTTTTACTTCCTATGTCAATTGATCATCCAGTTGTCAGAAGTGCATTACTTGCAATGACATGTTTCCACGTTGCAAGAGGTGATCCAACAATTAGAGCAAGAGGAGTTCGTTATATGAAAGATGCAATTGTTACACTTGTACATAGTTTAAGTTCAGATAATTCAAATAATAAAGAAGGTGGAAATAATAATAAACAAAAGAAAATTAAAAATGGATCTTCAAATTCATCAAATGTTTCATCTCCAACACAGCTTTCTTCAACTTCTAATTCATCAGATTTAATTAAACGTACACCACCAGATGTAGCTTTAGCAACTTGTATTGCTTTGGCAATGGGTGAAGCATGGGATAGACATATTAGTACTGGTATTGCTCATTTAAAAGGTGCTAAGAGTATGATTATTAGGGTATTAAATAAATTAGAAGGTAAAAGATCTAGAAATAAAAAGAGACGTTCAAGAAGTAATAGTAGTAATTATTCAGATATGGATTCTCAAAATATGTCAGGATCAGATAGTTTATATGGATCTTCTACAGATAGTAAGATTGAAGATTTGAAGAATGATGATAAATATAATA
Source organism: Pichia californica (assembly GCA_030574395.1). Classification (NCBI taxonomy): domain Eukaryota; kingdom Fungi; phylum Ascomycota; class Pichiomycetes; order Pichiales; family Pichiaceae; genus Pichia; species Pichia californica. The sequence goes on from JAJMEW010000166.1 coordinate 3,322, forward strand.
CCAATAGTAATAATAATACCAATAATAATAGCAATAACGATAATAATGAAAATCAAAATAATTTTGATAATGATGAAAATAATTTACAAAGAAAGAAATTACCAAAAGAATTACAATTTTTAGTAAATGCATGGATGTATTTTGATGTTTTAGCTAGAATGACCAGTGAAAATGATGATGAATTCCCCAATGAGTATGAAAGTGATAATGAAGAAGATGATATTCTTTCCTTGGATGGTGAATCTGATGAAAGTGGCGGTGACAGTATTGGTAGTGGTAAAGTATTTTTGGATGATGCATTAAAAAGTCATCCATTAAAACGTAGTGCTAGTCAATCTACTAATTCAAGTAAAAAAACAAAATTATCAGCAGGAAATCGTAATAAGAAACGTGTTAATGAAAACAATAGTTCATTTGTTATTGCTAAATTTAGGAGATTTAATTTAGAAGATGGTGATAAAATTGATCCTTTACTTGGTGTTGCACAAACATTATTTCCAATTATGAGTGATGTAGCATCTTTAATTGAACAAGTTAGAAGAATTAAATCAAAGGGTAAAAAGACTATTGATAAAAATATGAAGACACCACTTAGACTTATTTCTAAAGCTGTTGAATTAAAAAATGAAATTGAAAGATGGAAAATTCCTTCATTAGTTAATGTACCAAATTCTATTCATACTGAAGATCCAACATTTGATTTAAATGCAGCTGTTGCCACTGCTGAAGCATATAGATATTCCGTATTGTTATATATACATCAAGCAGTACCAGAAGTTCCAAGTCAATCATCACATAGTCTTGCAGAAAATGTTATGATGTTACTGGCAAGTGTTCCGGTTAGTTCTAGAACTTCTGTTACACATTTATTCCCATTATTTGTTGCATCTTGTGAAGCTACTCCGGGTGAAGAACGTGAATGGGCACGGGAAAGGTGGACGGGTTTAAGTGAAAAAATGTGGATTGGTACTATTGAAAGAGCATGGGAAGTTGTAAAAGAAGTTTGGGCTAGAAAAGATGCTTTAGCTGGTAAAAAATATAGTAAGATTTATACTGAGAAGGAATCATCAGAAAATTTCCCTAATATAATTAATCCTGATGATAAAAATGAAGTTGAATATAACAAAGTGAAAAGAAGAATTAGTATGGTAATTCATGGAAATGATAACAATTATGCCGATGATGAAGATAATAAACTTGGAAGTTGGACTCATTGGACAACGGTTATGAAAGAATGGGGATGGGAAGTCTTACTAGCATAAATGCTGAAAATAACAAAGCTAATTCATTTATCTATTTATTTGTTCATTTACTTACATATCTACATTCTTTATATCCGCTACATTAAAATCTACTTTATTTATTAAATTTGAAAAAGATTAGAAAACTAAAAAACAAGGAATGAAAATGGTATTTAACCTTAAAAAAATAAACCCCTAAACTAAAAAAGATATAAAAAACTATAAAATAAAACTAATTAATAAATTCCTTCAAATGTGACACTAGAACCATATAAATTATATGTTTAATGACACTTATCCAAATGCTTTTGAAATCTGCAAATTCTATCAAAACGTTTATTACATTTGTTACACTTAAACCTATCAGTATGAACAATACTATGTCTGTTCAAGTTTTCCTTTGAGCTTAAACGAGTGTCACATTCACTGCATTGAAATTGAAATATTTTGCCCATATGAACCCTATTATTATGTTCAGTTAACCTTGTCTTTCTTGTAAACGAACTTGAACATTTTGGACACTTGAATCTTTTATCTATTGTTTTAAAAGATTTAGTATTTGTAAAAGATATATTTGTCAATGGGTAATCAGATATGGAATTGTTTTTATTACTTTCTCCACTATGGTGACCACGTGAATTATTATAATCATTATAATCATTGTAAGCATTGTAATTTTTGAAAGTGTCTTGATTTGTTACATTAATTGGTAATCTTAGTTGAGCCTCCTCTTTGGTAATGTCACTAGAGGTTTCGAGAAGGGGTGGGAAAATAGTCATCCGTTTGTTGATCATTGCAATATCTTGATTATTTTGCTTGTACCTGTTGTGTATATATATAACCTGTTGGTTGGTAAATACGATAATACATAATACACAAAAGAGTGTTTGATGTAGCAGGACAGAAGTCATCTTATTATCTCTGTGGCTTGTCTTGTGGTTGCGCCCCTTATCCAGCTACAACGATAAGGAGATTGATGGGATGACGTCTTTCTGTAATTAATTGCACGCGTTTAACGTTTAATATGCCATCACTCATCACCTTAGTTGGACCTTAGACCTTGGACCAGGCTATCTTTCAAAGTAAACGTACCTCATTTCATTATTTACACTATATTTAATTTTTTTTTACATAAATTTAAAAAATGTTCAATCAAATTTACATTTATCATAAAATGACTCCCATAGTTCTATCAATATCTTTTGATTTTCAATCAAACTTTCCCAGTATATCTCAATCATGTTCTTAAAATCTTTTATTTTACTGAACTCAAATCTAGATAACTCAGATTTAAAAGTCTTATCAAATTCTTCTTTAAATTTTAATTGTTTATCTAAAACATTATTAACTCTTGATAAATCATCTTCATATCTTTTGATCTTATCAGGAGCATTTTGATTTTTTGATCTGAATTTAGCTAAACTATGTTCCTTCTTTTCTTGATGTTGTTTTAATGTTGTAACACTATTACAAATCTTCAATCTATTATCAAAACAATTTCGAATAGATCCTATTAAACGAACATATTCATCAACAGTTGAACCAAAAGTAAGAATTTGAGATAAATTTGCACGTTCTAAAATTTCTCTAATTTTACTTTGTAATTCTGCAAAATTATTTAATAAATCTGTAATTTCAACATTTACTTCAAGATCAACCATTTGTTGAATTACTGTTGTAACATCTTGTAATGATAAATTTAATTCATCACGCTTTTCAAGAATCATATCTAAACTTTGTGTTAATTGACGTAATTGAACATCTAAACTTTCAACATATGATTGCTTTTCTAAAATATATGGATCTTCTTCTGTATATTTAGAAACATTTAATCCAATCAATGAACTGAAAAAACCTCCACTTGATGAAGACTCTGAAATACCTAAACTTTCAGTAGCATTCAATATTTGTGACATAGTATTCATTGGACTATTTGAAAGTTCATCCGAATTAATTGATTCCAATGTATTTATATTATTATAAACTATAGTCTCACGCTCTTTTGATTCTTCAGTAAAATTTCCTGATTGTAAAAATACTATAAAATCAGCATCAGTTTGTAAAATCTTTCGTTGTGCAATTCTAGTTAACATATTTTCTAAAGCTAATCTTCTATTTTCAATAAATTTTTCATCAAATCTACCATATATTTGCTTTTCAGGTGGTGGTGGAATAATATATCCAGGATGATTATTTAATAATTGATGATATAACCAAAGGAAATCACTATATCTTCTTGTAACTGTTGTATCTTCATGTTCTAATAATTCACATTTTGTTTTAGTAGTAATTGTATAAACAACATGCGTATCTGTTAATTCTTTAACTTTAATTGGATCACCCACAGTAATATCAAATTTAATACCCTTTTCTTCATCTTCTGGTTTATATTTAGATGAAATTGATGAATTTTCCGCAACAAAATTAGATGAAACAGGAGATAAAGTTTGACGATTTACTTCTAACACTTGATCTCTATTAACATTAAATAATGGAGCATCAGATTCATTTATTAGTTTTTGCTTTCTTGTACCTGGAGATAAAGAAATAACATCAATTGAATTTGAATTATCATTATTGCTTTGCAATGGTGCTGAAAGTGGATCTAATGTTGAACTTAAAAGTGGAGATGCAACAGTCTTAGTAGATGATGAAACAGGCTCTGAGCGTAATGAAGATTTAGTGACTCTCCTTGGTCTTAACATTTTTACCTTTCTATTAGGAGATACAACAGTTTTAGCTTTAGCGAGAGATGAAGTTTCATTTTGAGACGTGGATACAGTTGATGATTCACTCGAGTCTATATTAGAAGTACCTGCTAAACTAAGAAGATTGTTTAAAGGAGAATCATCAACACCGTTATTTGGAGCGTTCTTTATTGGAGATATTTCAAATAAATTATCTTGTTGTACTTTATTATCATCTGTTTCATTATCTTCTAAGAAATGATTAGTTGAGCTATCTTTCGTAAGAGAGCTAATTAACTCATTTTTCTTTTCTTTCAATATATTTATATCATAACGATTGATATCATCACTAGTATTATCTTGAATAGATGAGGCTAGAAATGGATTTCCAATATCTGATTTTCTATGAATGTTATTATCAACATAATGAACATGATCAGTTTGATCATATTGTTCTGTGTTATTACTATTATTAGTTCCATTATAATATTCTCCTTCATCTAAAAAATTATTCTCATCATGATCTTCTGTTAATAGAATTGATTTCATTGTATGTGCTAATTCATTTTGAATTTTGAATTCATCAATGTTATCAATATTGGAACTTTGAGTTCCATTTTCCTTCCAATCATGTATTCCTTCATTCTCTGATCTTGAAATTTTGTCTTTATCTTCATTTTCATCTGCATTCAGATCATCATCATTGTTGATACCCTCAACCGTTTCATCATTTGAAAACGTGTTGTAAGGATTTGGATAATTGGTATTTGGTTCTGTTCCCGAATTAGAATATGAAGAATTGAAAATAACCGAGGCAGAATTAGTTTCTGGGGCCAGTGGAGAATCTCCCCACACATTACTTCCTTCCATGTCTGAGTTAATGGTTCTAAAGACTGATCCACAGTTAAATTACATCCAACATCCAAATCAATCCAATCATCCAGCCATCAAGTCTTAATTGTTTGATGCAGGCAAACAAACAACACAGCACAGCACAGCAAAAGCAAAAGCAAATGCTCAGCGCTCGCCACACAAAATGAAAGAGAGGCCAGCAGTTGAGCTTTGTTTGAGCCTGTTTTTGACTTGTGAAGATACATTGATCCAAGAACAGGAGAACAGTAGAACAGGAAGCAGGAGAACAACAGAACGCCATTTAACAGCAATGGATAACACCGACTTTTTTAGACAATGTGTGGATATCTACACAGAGTCGATTAGAGATCATGAAGATGTTTCCACTAAAAGAAAGATACTGTCTTCAGAGAGTCACATTGCAAATAGTGAATTTTATACAAAGGCTACTTCGATCCACCATGCATTACTTTCTTTAATGACTTTGATAAATACCATTCGACCTCAATATCTTCTAGCCAATTCTAAAGAACTATCCGAAGATCAAAAGATTATTATTGATACAGAGATCAAATTGAAAATACAAAGATTGTCTAATAAAGTGAAAAATTTACAAGATGCACAAACTCGTTTGGATAGTATGAATGTAGATTCTGAAGAATTAACTAATTGTTTATCCAAAATTGGATTTTCCATAAGCTCTAATAATAATATTAATAATAATCATACACAAAGTTGGAAAGCTATTCAATCATTGACACGTAATTTGATTTCAATGGGTGATTATTCAGATTACGTTTCTGTCAGAAATGAAACTTTAAGGACTATATTTTCTAATATTGTTAAATCATTGACATTATTATTACAAAAAATAGTATTTACTTGGAATGATATGCATGATAAAAGAGTTGAGCGTCTTATTCAATTAAGGAAATCTGCTTTGAGTACATCTTCATCTTATAAATCATCATCTTTTCAACCACAGTCATTTCAAATGAATGAAGATATGTTTAAATTAAATGATAGTAATAGTATTAGTAGTAATACTATTAAAAATATACGAGATTCTGAAACAAGATATATTACTGATGATTACGAAATTTTACACGATCAATTACCACAACAAGAATTACAACAACTTCAAGTTGAACAAGATAGTTTAGCTGAGGAGCTAAAAAGGGGTACAATAGATACAGTAACACAAATTGAAGAATCCATGATGGATGTCGCAAGTATGGTTCGTGAAATAGGTATGCAACTTTCAATGCAAAATGAAAATATAACTCTTCTTGATCAGCATAAGGATGAAATTGTTGGTAATGTTAAAAGTGGTAATACAGTTTTAGTTAAAGCTAATGAAGCTAATAGTAAGAAAAATAAGACACTTGCTTGGTCAATTTTTTTTGCAGCTATAATTTTACTTATGATTGACTATATTTTGTAGAATTTTATAATATTTTGTATACAAGATTTTTTTCTATTTAAATTAAATAATTTGTCCAGCACCTACAGTCATACCTTCCTTTCTTAATACGATTCTTTTCAATTTCTCTAGACCATTGAGACTATCTTCATTTTCAGTAGATTTTTCTTCTTTTGTTAATTTTACAACTGGTATCATCTTTTCAGTTTCAATTATAACTTTACCACGTTGTGCAGAACTTAAATGTTTTCTCTTTTTATTCTTCTTTAATTTAATTGTACCATCTTCTTCATTAATAATTTTAGTTTCTACCCATTCAATAGATGATAATTTAGCAGCATATGATACATTACCTCTAAATAAAACAAAAGGTGTACCAACTAAAACAGGACGTGTTAAACCAAACATAGTTAATTCACAAGTTATTTGATTAGTACAACAAATTTCAACAGTTGGTTCTATATTTGATGTAATTTTAGTTGCAATATCACCAATTGAAATTGCTTCAGGTAATTCAATTTTACGTACTTTTAATTCAACAAATTCACCAGCAACTGCAATTTTTTCATTTAATTTAATATTTGCTCCGGGGGTATTATTATTTTTCTTTGCAAGTTCTCCAATTTGTGAAATATTTATACTAACTGATTCAACTTGACCAGTTTCACCCGATGGCCATAATTTTATTGTTTCACCAGGTTGTAAAATACCACTATTAACACGACCATGAATAATTAATTGATCTATTTTTTTACTTGTATCTGACCCCGAACTACTAGTAATATCTGTTATTGTTAATACAAAAGGATCTTTTGAATTAGATGTTAAATCTTCTAATGATTTATGTGTAATTTCATTTAATTTTTCTAATTGTTCAATTAAAGTACCATCTTTATACCATGTACATTGATTACTTTTTTTAACAATATTATCACCTTTAAAACCAGATGCTGGAATAAATTCTAATTCTTTAGATGAAAAATTAAGTTTTTCAACGAGATATGATGATAATGAATCTTTAATTAAATCAAATCTATCTTGATCCCAATTAATAACATCCATTTTATTAATTACAATTAATACACGTTCAATACCTAAGTTTTTAGCAATTGTTAATTGTTCAAAAGTTTGACCTTTTGCAATTTCTGAAGGAGATAAATCTGATGAAATTGAATTATTATTAATATTTGAAGATTCAAAAATTAAATCTGATGTTGCATCAATTATAACAACTGCAACATCTGCTTGTGTTATACCATTAATCATTTGTGGTACATAATCTCGATGTCCGGGAGAATCAATAACTGCAAATCTCATATTATTAGTTTCAAATTGTGTTTGTACAATATCAATTGTTACACCACGAGATCTTTCTTCAGGAGTTTGATCCATAACCCATGCAAGTGAGAATGATCCTTTACCAGCTAATTCTGCATCACGTGTAAGTTTATGTAAAGTACGTGAATCAACAATTCCAAGATCATATAATAAACGACCGATAGTAGTTGATTTACCACTATCAACATGACCAATTACAATAAATGAAAGTAATGGTTTTGTTGCTTTAATTTGGATTTCTTGTTGAATATTTATCTTTGATTTTGGTTTTGTTGCATTAGGTTCTTTTTTAATTATAACTGTTTTTTCTTGATCTAAGTTAACTTTAGAAACTTTTTCTGATAATGATTCAACAATTTTCCTTTTATCATCCGGACTTGGATTTGTAAAATTTTTAGTAATTTTTTGAGCTAAATCAGCGGGTATTGTAATAAATACAGAATTGTTAGTATCAATTTGTTTGGTATTAGTATCTTTAATAGATTCCACTTTTCTTCTCTTTGGATTTGGTAATGAAAAATCTTCAGATTCTTGAGTATAATTATTAGAAAATATTATTTGAGGTAAAATATGCGTTGGTTTTGATTGAATTTTAGAAAGTTCATTTGATTGGTGTATTTTTTTATGTTCCCCATAATTTTCAAAAGTAATTTTTTTCTCTATAGGAGTTGTATTTTCAGGTTCAGAAACAATATCATGCACAACCTTAGAAGGTTCAGTATCTACTATTTGCTCAATTAGAGATTCTTTTCCTTTGAGCTCTTTATTTTTCAAATTAAATTCCTTCTTTTTTAACAAAAGTGCAGACAAAGAATTTAAAGTTTTTGTAGGGGATCGTTGTTCCGTTGTTGTAGTCACCAGTTTCCTCTTTTGAAGAAGGCTTGACAATCCGGTGTTAGTGGACGTTGTTGATGGCGCATCCGATACTATTGCAGCTTCTGCTGCTAATTGTTTTCGTTTTTGAGCTAAGAGTTGAAGTTTTGACATGTTATTCAAGGGGTTTATTCTATTTGACTGACCCAGTCATTAATTTGCATATATATTGTTATTGTATCCAAAAGTATTACAAAAAGAAAGCCATGTTGTATAGTTTGTAATGATGGTGGTGGTGGCAGTGTAAGATTTGCCAGCGCGTTTCGATAGAAATGAAATGAAGATGGGAGATGAGTCAAAAATGGAAATAAAAGTGGAATATTCAAAATATCAAATAAGGAGGAGTGACTTGTTAAATTATACATACGTTTGTGATTTTCTTGGACAATAGCATATGCTTCATCAGGATCGAAATTGGCTTCCCAGATATATTCTTTGAGAAGATCATCGGAGATGTTTTTGTAATTCTCCTTTTGAACACGTTCTTTAAAAGGAGGAAGCATGTCGTGAAGAAGTTCATAGTCATCATCGTTTAAATCGTCTTCATTGAATCTGTCACCAAAGTCGCCGTCACTGTAGTAGTCGCCATCGTCGTCGGAATGCATTGTTGGTAGGAAGGAGAAGAAAAGAAAACTAAAGTAAATATATACACACTACTAGCCAGCACAGCTATCTAGATCTACTATCTATGTATCTTCTACATACAAATACACACAAATAGCTTAACATGTAGCAATCCAACAGTTTGTCAGCCATAAAAAATAAAAACTAAAAGTTTTGTGCGTGAAAAATAAAAATAAAATAAAAATAAAATAAAAAACGAAAAACAAAGAAGGCTGTGCAGACACCCAATCAGGAAGTTTGCAGTGGATATATCTTTAGTCTATTTGCTATCTTCTATCTTCTATTTTCTATTTTATTTTCTATTTTGGCATTTCACGGAGGTAGTGGGTAGGACAGGCATATCCATCGGTATTCTTGATCAAGTATTTTTGATGATAAGTTTCAGCATCATAGAAATTCTTTAATTCTTCTACAATAGTAACAACATTCTTCTCTTTGTACCATTCCTTTTGCATCTTTTCTTTGAAAAGTTGAGCAATTGCATATTGATCAGAATCTAATGTATAAATACCACTTCTGTATTGAGTACCAATATCTGGACCTTGTTGATTAATAGTTGTTGGATCATGAATTTTGAAAAAAAATTCAACAAGTTTTTCATAACTAACTTTACTAGGTTCATATGAAATAAGAACAGCTTCTGCAAACCCAGTTGTACCTGTCTTAACTTCTTTATATGTTGGATCAACTAAATTATTATTACCATTCGCATATCCAACTTTAATATCAAGAATTTCTGTTGGAATAGTAAAATATTTCCTAAAAATATGTTCTACACCCCAGAAACAACCCGCAGCAAAAACTGCATAACGAGAAGTTTCTGAAGTCTTGATAGCACTGACAATTTTAGGAGACATTGTTAGATCTTTTATTATGTAGAGTAAATTGTATAATGTATGGATTCATATAAATAATCAGGAACCAAGAACCAAGAACCAAGAACAACCGTCTCTTCACAGTTCTCAGCCAGTTCAAAGCTAAGAAAACCGAAAACCAAGCCAACGCCACACAATCGGGCTTACGTAATTACTCAGAAAGGAAATTCGGAATTGCAAATTGCGATGGGGTGATGGATTCTATTATAAATTGCTAACATGATAATAATAGATAATACTCATTATATTATACAAGTTGTATAGGTATACTATATATAATACTTAATTAAGCTCAATGACAACTGTTGTATCAAAGGAAACAGCAACATATTTTGCATATGTTGCTATAAATAAACTTATAAGCACTATTTGTAACACTCCAGAATTATCACTTTCTGATATTGCTAAATCCATTGGATATAATAAATATAATGATATTATAAATGCACCTTTATTTGTTACATGGAATATTGTTGATTTAAAAAATGATGAACATGAATTACGTGGTTGTATTGGTAATTTTTCAAATTTAAAATTACCAGATTATGTTAAAAAATATGCATTAATTTCTGCATTAGAAGATTCAAGATTTAATCCAATTAATAAATTTGAATTAGAAAAAATTGAAAATAATCCAAAATTAGATTTACAATGTTGTGTTACTGTATTGCATAGTTTTGAAGATATAACAAATAATCTAATGGATTGGATTGTTGGTAAACATGGTATTAAATTATCATTTAAATATCATAATAGATCATATTCTTCTACATTTTTACCTGAAGTAGCTAGTGAACAAGGATGGAATAAAAAGGAAACTTTAAATGCTTTAATCAGGAAAGCCGGTATTCCTGGACGAGTATCATTTGAAAGTGTTGAAGTTAATTATGCTGAAAGATACAGTGGTGTTAAGGGTATTGTTACTCTTTCTGATTTTGCCAGTATAGCATCATGACTCTTATCTTATATTACTATTATACTTTATAATACAAATCCGTAATCAATTCATACGACTGCTGTAAATAAGCTAAAAGATCGTTAAAAGATCAAGATAAAGATAAAGATAAAAGCAGATCTGAAACCTGCACTGTTTTAAGATTTTCTTCTCCCCCCAGCCTGGCTGCATTCGGGCACCGCTGAGATCTAAGAACTTTTTTTGATTCTTCACAATGTGTGTTGTGTGTGTTACATGCAGATTAATGTTATGAACTATAACTAATTATCACTTATGGAGGATCATTGCATTATGGATAAAATGGGTTATTAAAACTCTCTCAAACTACTGGAGCTATATTCATATATACATATTAATTTATATATATATATCTTATAGACTAAAGATGAATCATGACGGCTATTTTTATACTAATACAGAATATATTCCCAATCAACAGAATGAACAAAGAATTCGATATGAATCCCCTTCTATAAATAATATGACTAAAATAGATAAAAAATATGATTTGGATTATAACAAGCTAGCAGAGAGAGAAGGAGAAGAAAAAGAAGAAGAAGAAGAAGAAAAAGAAGATAATGAAGATAATGAAGATAATGAAGATGAAGAAGATAATGAAGATGAAGAAGATGATGAAGAGAAAAATAATCAAAGCCTTGGACCTAGTCCCTCAAGTTTGGAAACTATAGAAGGTGTTAAAAGTAAAAGAACAAGAAAAAAGCACCAAAATTCAAAAAATGGATGTACTGGTTGTAAGCAACGTAAAATCAAATGTGATGAAATGTTACCCGTTTGTGGATTCTGTAAGAAAAAGAAGCTTCCATGTTCATATCTTTTAATGACACCATTTCAAATTCATAGAATAGAAAATTTAAAATCTTTACATATAAGAAGACATTTAGAACCTGAAAATGAAAATATTTTTACAGTTGAAAAATACTTGCTTGCAAGTGGTTTTGGTAACAATTTAGTTAGACCAATTAATTTAAACAATAATTTTATTCAAGATAATTCTTTATATCAAGTCCATGAAATTGAAGGAATGTTTTTACCTCCATCAATGAGAAATACGTCTTCAACTTTTATTAATGAAAATGGAATTAAGTACGATCGATCTTCCATTTATAAAAATGATATTTTTGATACGGTTAACTCTGTTGGTCCATTGGATAAATCAACTACTAGATTATCTAATAGGTCATTTAATGTTAATCATGATATTATTATTAATTCAATTTATGAACTTTGTGAAGAATTTGGAACAATTTTAAAATTATTAACAACTCAAAATTTTGTTGAATTAGGTAAATTTTTAAAAGGGAAAAATCTTGATTCAACTTTAAATATTCAATTTTATAAAACTGTGAATGTTTACCAATTGTTTGATAAATTATTAAGAAAATCATATCTTTTATTTCCAATGGAATATTATAAAAATATTATTTTAAAACAAAAAATACTTCCAAATGTAAATTATAAAGTGAAAATTTCTATTTCGACTGTTTGTGAAAAATATTCTGCTATATTTATTGATTCAATCAGTAAAATTATTAAGCATGAATATCTTTCATCACTTAAAAATGCATCACCTGCTCGAGCAAATTCTTTTTATGGAACTTTATTATGCTTAAATGATTGTCTGACTTATCATTTTAAAAATGGTTCAAAATATGATATGACAATGGAAGAAGGTGATAATTGTGTTAATTTAATTGGTATATTTTTAACTGGATATTATTCAATGGTTATGGAAAGATCAAAAGCTGAAATATTAATGTCAGGTACTAATATTTTATGTGTACATTTAATTTCACAATTTAAAAGAATGTTAGTTAAGAATTATGATTCTAAAATATTTGATGATTTTAGAATAAATGTTGATAAAATAAGTTCAAATTTTATTAATAATGTATCATATGAAAATTTAAAATTATTTTGTGAAGAACATACTAAATTATTATCATTAAATCTTCATGAGGGTTCTTTATATGGATATAACAATGGACATTTAATTAGAATTTTAAATTCATATCAATCTGTTTTACCATATGATATTTCCAATTTATCTGTTTCAAATTCTGAATTATTTAAAGATAATGATTCTGAAATCATACTTGGAATTTTATATTTTTCATTAGGTACTATTTTAGATGCAATAATTCCATGTATGTCAGCTGCGGTTGGTTCTGCATTTACTGGAATTGGTTGGAGTATGTTTGACATTTCTAAAATTCAAACATTGATTAATATGTTAAAATTAGTCAAGAGTGAATCATTGAAATTACAAGGAATTTATTTGATTCGTATGACTGCATTTTTTCAAAATCAAAAAGCTTATTATCAGAATTATCTGAATAATTATAATTTAGATATATTGTTAGATGAAGAAACCGACTTGTCGATTAATGAGAGATACCTTTTATTATTGAAACAGAAACTTGATGGAGTTATGAATGAAATACCAGTACGTACATTTTTACTTGATAAAGGAAGATTTATTCAAAAATGGAATTATCCAAATCTTTCTGATTTAAAACCTAAAAAAGAAGATAAGACGAGAGTTTATAAAATTAAGAACTATTTTCATAACGACCCAGATGCTATTATTCAAGACTTTTTTAATACAAATACAGGATTTTTCAGTGAAGATTATGACTGCTCTAAAGACCTTGATGGTGATTGCGGTATAGCTAAAGAGGCTGCCTTTATCGATGGTTTTAAAATGAAAATGATGTGGAAGTTAGTAACATATATACGTGCGAACAATTTGTAGAACACTAAGAAGCTATTTATATAAAGTTCTGTAACGTAACATTATGTATTATCATTATTAACATTGATTGATCTGACACATCTGACAACTCCGGGTTGACAACTTTCAAACATCAAACATCAAATAATCGACGCGTCGATGTTCAGGCCCCTTTTTTTCTATTCTTGATTTTTTTGTTTTTGTTTTTGATTTTTTATTTTTTGGATTATCGCATTTCTAGAATTTTTTTATAATTTTTTTTTTCACCTGAAATTTTTTTTCAGATTAAGCAGGTCTTTCAAGTTGATAATTATTTTTTAGAGTTGGAAGTTACTTCTATTATATCTAACAGGTGTTAGACAGATAATCAATCCTAATAACTCGATAAACAATTAGAAAATGTCTGACGATCTTATTTGGAACGTTATCAACAAGCAATTCTGTTCTTTTCAGATCAAACCACATGTGTCACAAAATAATCAAAGTTTTTGTCGTAATGAATATAATGTTACTGGTTTATGTGATCGTAGATCATGTCCATTAGCAAATGCTCAATATGCAACAGTAAAACAAGTTGATGGAAAATTATATCTTTATATTAAGACCGTTGAACGTTCACATACACCAAGAAACTTATGGCAACGTATACGTTTATCAAAAGAATATGCAAAAGCATTAAAACAAATTGATGAACATTTAATGTATTGGACAGAATTTAATATTAATAAATGTAAACAAAGATTTACAAGATTAAAACAAGTGCAGATAACAGAACGTAGGATGGCATTAAAGGAAGAAAGAGGTGAAGTTAGTGAAAGAAATTATGTTGGTGTTAAACATAAAGTTAAAAAGAGAGAAGAAAAGAGAGAACGTAAAGCATTAGCAGCTGCTAGAATTGAAAAGGCAATTGAAAAGGAACTTTTAGATAGATTAAAGAGTGGTGCATATGGCGATAAACCATTAAATGTTGATGATAAGATCTGGAAGAAGGTTTTAGGTAAGATGGAAGATAAAAATACCGAAGAAGAATTAGAAGACGAAATGGATAGTGAAGATGATGTCCAATTAGATAGTGAAGATGAAGATGAAGATGAAGACGAAGGTCAAATAGAATATGTTGAAGGTGATGAGGATGAAGAAGATGAAATGGTTGATATGGAAGACCTTGAAAAATGGTTAGGTCAAGATAGTGATGCAAGTGATGACAGTGAAAGTGAAGAAGAAGAAGATGATGATAATGAAGAAGAAGACGACCAAGACAAAAAATCTGCAAAGAAACCAACACAACAAAAGGGTAAGAAGATAAAGGGAAGAAGACCAAGATTGGAAATCGAATACGAAGAAGAACCACTCACAAATATTGCAGCAAGCTAATCATGACCCATATCGCATTAATTCAGTTAATTCAATCCAGTTATTCTGTGTATATTTTTTTATAAGATAAACTTACTATATCGTCCATTCTTTTTTTTACTATTAAATATAGTATATAATTAGTAATTAAAATTTAAATGCAAACATAAAACTTGAACAAATAATTACAAAATAATGTTACAATATATGATAATAAATATACATAAATCTTTATTACAAGACAAACCAATCTCTATCAACCTGAAATTTATCTGTTGATGTATTACCTGTATTACTTAATAAACCTGCAACATCATCAAAACCATGTTTTTTAACAATTTCATGTTCCCAACGCATTTCAATTGAAATTTTAGATTTAGTCATTGCATCTTTAGCAGTACCCCAAGAATATCGAATATTTAAATCCCATCCAAACCAAGGATCCAATTTATTATTAATCCAATATGAAGTTCGAGGATCTGAAGGATAACCAGATCCCCAATTTTCAGGTTCTTCACTATTTGCTGATGCTTCTTTTGATGAACATTCAATAAACCAATCTCTTGTAACTTTTGCAACCACACTTGCAGCTGAAACAATTGGGTATGTTGCATCTGCTTTCTTTTCAACTCTAATATCTCTGATATCATCAACAGAAAAAAATTGACGTAATTTCTTTGTATAACTTGCTGGTGGACCAACAGTATCAATATATACACCTTCTATAATAACATTTTCAGATACTTCTTGTTTTAATTTTTTAATTATACCCTTTATAAGTTCAATTGTAGCTGAATGTGCTTGTTCATTCAAATTTATAACTAAATTCGAAGGCCTTAACATACAAGACGAAATATCCAATGCAGTAAGAGAAGTAATTGCATATCCTAAATTTGATGATAAATCTTCAACTTCAAAATCACAAATACGTTTCATTAATTCCCATCTTTTAGGTTCAGTTAATTTTTTCGAATCTGCAAATTCACATTTTGGTAATATGTTTTTCCCAAATTCAACACTACAATATGCAGCTGAATAAACCATAGGTCCAATAATAGGGCCTCTACCAGCTTCATCTATACCTATTATTATCCTTGGTGGTTCATCATTATTATCAATATTGACGCGTTTTTTAATGTTGCAAGGGATATTTGAGTAGTTGGAATATGTATGAATTGGTGTTGGTTGGGGAACCGTTGGTGGTTCAAAATCATCTATCTCATGAGTAATCATAATTGGCAATATTCTAATTAATCCCTTGATAAAAACATGTAGTTTAGGATAACAAACCCAATTATTTATCATCATGAGTCCTAGATGACACCAAATTCAAATTCAATGTTGAACTTTATTTTTCTTTTGATTTTGTTTTAGTGTGAGCTTACATAAGCACGCATTAAAAAAAAGCAAATTAAGGAAGTTTTACAGAAATAAAATATTTTTTTAAACATGTATATTTATATTATAAATGGTTTATAATTCCATAATTACAAACCGTGCATCTTTTCAACTATCGAATTATCAAAATCAGAGATGTCTTGCATTGTAGAAACTACATTCATCCAAGAATCCCACATTTTATCGGAGTTATCCTCAACCACTTTTTCGCCCGATTTAATTACACCAAGTACTTGATTACCTATATCATTGTTTGATTTAACAAGAGAATTTATTATTTCCTCTAATGAATCTTGATATTCATCTATTGTCTGTGAAAGAATAGAATTGTATTGACGCTGTTCATCTAAAAGATTTTTTAATTGGTCATTGGATAAATTTTCATCATACAATAGAGAATTATGAATAATTGAAGAAGCTGCTTTTTTCGATGTGTTCTTTTTAGAATTAAGTGTACTTAAGTTATCAATTTTATTCCAAAGACCTAATTTTAAATTTTCATTTTCAGAACGTACTTTAACTAAAGAATCCACAAGCTCAAATAAAATATTTTGATCTTCTAGATTTACATTTTCTAGTAATTGAATGTAAAATTTATTATTGTTGATTTCGTCTGTATTACTATTTTTCCTACTGACAGTTGGTACTGGTGCACTAGAAATGGGGGATGGTGTGTTATATGGGATGCTATTTTCAGTACTAGTGCTAGTATTGGTGCTAGAATCAGAGACATTTTCGATGTTTTTATCGTTTTCACTGTCACTTTCACTTTCATTATCGTTATCGTTATCCTTATTATTTGCCTTTTTATTCTTACTAGACAGTGGGGTAATACTAGGTAATGATATGTTCAATGGTTGTAGACTCTGTTTTGTATTATTGTCTGTAGAATTAGGGGGGATAACCATGATGTTTGGTAATGGAGTCAATTTATTGAGAAAAAAGAAATCGGAATTGTCGGATGATTTGTTTTTGTCCTCTTTATTAAAAACTGATTCTGTAATATCTGATTGAGAAGCAGGTATAGTAGACGTTACTACAGAAGAAACAGGAAAGGATTCTAAAGAAAGATCAACAAAGTCTGAATTCTTCCTCTGATGATTCTGGTAATAGTCGTTTCCCTGTTTTTCATGGCTGGAATCACCCATGGCTAGTAATAATGATGATGATGGTGGTGCCTTTTGTGTTTGTGTGGTTTGTGCTGATAGCCGCATTTCGCCAGCCACGAGAGGCGGCCGCTGGGGTCTTTGGGGCAGTCTTGGGGGCTGCTGGGAGGATGGAGACAAAGGGTGCATAAAAAGGATTCGTGGATGCCAAAGGTAGTAAGCAGTTGTTGCTACTGTTGTTGTTGATGATGCAGTTGTTGATAATGTTGCATCTGGGGGAGTTCTGATAGGAATATCAAGGAAGAAACAAACAGAAACGGTAGCACAACAAGAGCCACGAGACAAATAATACCACTGTCTGAGATCTGCCACTTTCTCTGTGTGATGTTTTGTTAACGTATATTTGTTATTTGTGCTTTTTTGTCCTCTTTTTTGCTATGTACATGTCTAGTCTATATACATATACTCTATACTATCTAAATTATCTATAAATATATGTTTATTCTTCTATATCGACCTAGAGGTCGGCGATGAAACGTCGTATCATGTCATAACTGGCCCATTGAACAGCCATACTAGGCATGATCTTCCACATATTAGCCGTCCACCCTTTGTACAAACCTTTAACACCTTCTTGTTGTACAATACTTGTCAATGCATGCCATGTATTGGTGTATTTAAATCCAAGACTTCCTTGGTTCATAGTTGCCACTTGGAATCGTCTTCTAAGAATATCAAATGGATATACCATTGACTGAGCAATCCCTCCACTGAGAGCTCCAAGGAAAAGAATAACAGTTGTTTCCACCAATTTGGGACTATTATTATTATCCCATCCTGGATAAATTAAACCAAAATTTTCCTTCATTTTTTCAAATATGGAAAAGTTAAGTGACACATAAGGTGCAACACCAAGACTTGTTGGAACAAACCCTCTATAAAGACCTTTAATACCACCTTCTTTAAAATAAATTTCTTTGAGATTACCCCACATAGAAAGATCCAATGAAGATAACGAGGCAGAACTATTCACACCTTTCAGACTCTTTGCTGTAAGTACACTTAATCTTGTCTTCACAAGATCCATTGGATATGTTCCTGCAACACTTGCCAAACCGGCAACCATTCCACAAGAAAGTTTTTCAGTAGTATTTAATTGCCTTTTATTATCTGTAAGTAAATGTTTCATATTTTCATACACACTATATTGTATAGCTGTATATGGGACGATTCTAATACAATTTATACCATTTCCTCGGAAAAGACCTCTATACCCTTCTTCTTTATAAATCTGTGAAATTGTTGCTAATGTCCCTCGATGATACGACTGTCCTGCACCAGATCCACCCTGAACTTGGAATAACACCTTGACTCTTTCCATTGGAGAAACGGCAGTTCTTGAAAGTGCACCAGCAGCACCTCCACAGAGGAAGGAAAGGTATGGATCTTTCTGGAGGGGGTGTAAAATGGAGAAAATTGAAAGGGCCTTCTTCTCCACGGGAGTGTCTATATTGGACATGCTGTGGATGTCGATGATCTTGGGGTTGGAGTTAAAAGAAATAAAGAAAGAAAGACTTGTAGCATTTAAGGATCCTTTTATATAAAGAAATCTTTTCCTTTGATCTCAGTTTTCAGCGTTGGCTATTGGTTTCGATTTAGCGCTTTAAGATGTATTCGGAAATATAAAAGATGCACTATATATCTATACGCTATACACTATGTACTATGTACTATATATAACAGTAAGACTCAGATCACTTTCTAAACAACAACTTTACCACCAAGAACCTCCTTGCCTGTCTTTTGGATCTTTTCCAATACTGTGTCGTAGTCAACTTTATCTGTATAAACGTCCACGGTCTGTGTGTTTAGATCGGTCTCTACCTTGTCGATGCTGTCAAGTCTGTTGACAGCTTTAGTGACCGCATTAGAACAGCCGGAACAGCTCATTTTGACGTTGAATTGGTAATGCATTGGATGGGTTGATTTATATATGGGGAGGGACTATGGATGGATTAGAATAACAACAACAGAAGAAACTCAAAAACGGAAGAAAACAAGAAAAGAGTAAAAGAAGAAGAAGGAAATAGCAGAAACAAGAAGGCTGACAAATGTCAAATACAACAGATAACCCCGACGAGCAAATAAATACGTTTTTTCTTTTTTCCTCTTCCGTACGTTATTCTGGCTACTACAATAATCTCCACAATTTTCTTTGCACATTCTTCCCCACAACACAGACCCAACTATGGCTGTCTCTTCTCTAAGAGAAAGACTCTCCAAACTACAGTCTAAAACACGAAGTAGAAGAGATGGATCTCTTTCTACCCCATCGTCTTCAGATAAGAAAGAAAAGAAATCATTCTTTAATGCCGATAACGCCATTGATGAATCATCTCTTACAGAAACGAATAATCAAAACTTCACCATAGATATACCCAACCTTACATTCCCTGATATAGATACATCTAAACCACAATCCCCACTTTCAATTTTAAAAGCTGCTAACCGTTTATCTAAAAGGTATATTTTCCCACAAATAAATAGAGCTTCACCACATACTTCATTAATATCTACAAATTCAAAGACAAGTAAGATATCTAGGCAGTATCCAAACATATTAATTCAAGATCAACTTTATTCAATTTTTAAACAAAATGAGACGTTAATTGATAAAATTGTTGATGATCTTATTTCTAATTTGAAATTACGAATTTTTAATATGAATTTTGAAAATTTTAATTTTAATATATTGATTGTTAATGACGAATATAATAAAATAATTAATAATTCATTTACTGATAAAGAACAAAAAATGAAAGAAAATTTTGTTGATTTAATCAATTCAAATCCACATTGTAATCAAATATCAACACAAAGTCTTATATCATCAAATTTGAATCTATCCATTTTAATATCTAAAGGTCTTATATGTATATCTAATTCAGATACTCTTACGTCTACTTCAAATGGATTGTATAATCTTACATTACCTCATTTAGGAGGATTACTTCGTGTTATTAAAAATTCAGCAAAATGGATTACTACAACTACTGCTAAAACAAGAGAAAAATTAATCACATCTAATGATCTTCAACATTTATGGTTTAAACCTTTTATTGTTTCAAAAAATCTAAATTCTGCATTTAATAGAGAATATTTTACTTCAGACAGGGTTGGAGTGGCCATTGTAAAGCAACCTAATACTGGTCCAGGAATAAATATTGTTAAATTTAGAGGTTTAGGACTAGAATGGATATTGTCATTGTTAATTGGAACTGGAATTTTAGAATGCTATCATTCTCCTGTCGGAATCATATACAAATCAACCGGAAAACATTTATAAAGGAATATATATATTTAGTTAATTAATTAATTAATTAATTAATTAATTATTTAAACATTTATTTATTTAAATATTTTAACAAATTGGTCATACCTTCAATAACATCTTGTGTAGAACTACCATACCCTACTCTAAGATATCCAGGATATTGAAATGTTTCACCAGGAATAAATAAAGTTTTATACTCTTTGATTAAGTCTAGACATAATTGATTAGTATCATTAACACCAACAACTTTAATAAGACATGTAGTACCTGCACTTGGTGGAACAAATTTTAATTTTCCATTAGATTCATCAACAAATTTTTTAACAATTTGTAAATTTTTAATACATAATGATTCATTACGTTTTAAAAGAATATCTTTGTGAGTTAATGCAAATGTTGCAATCATATCATTAATTGGAGTTACACTGATAGTATTATAATCTCTTTTATTTAAACAATCTTCAACAAATGGAACATTCTTACAAGCAATCCAACCTAATCTTAAACCAGCAAGTGCAAAAGCTTTAGACATAGAACCTGTGGATATACCCTTTTCATATAAATCCACAATAGATTTTGGAATTTCATCTTTAGGAACGGAATGGAAAAGTGGTCTATAAACTTCATCTGATAAAATATATAAATCATTAGATTTAGCAATATCTATAATTTTATTAAGATCATCAATTGAAATAAAAGCACCAGTTGGATTATTTGGAGAACTTAAAATAATCATTTTTGTATTATATTTAACAAGTGATTTTAATTCTTGTAAATCAGGTTGCCAACCATTTTCTTCTTTTAATTTCCAAAATGATACTTCTGCACCAAATAATTCAGGTAATGAACTTAATTGTTGATATGCTGGATCAACAACAATAACATGATCACCCTTTTCAATTAATGAATAAAATGATAAAAAATTAGCACCAATACCACCTGTAGTAATAACAATATCTTTATTTGAAATAGTTTCATAAATTTTAGATATTTGTGTCTTTAATTCTTCAGAACCATATATCCATCCATAACCTAATTGTTTATCTAAAATTTTAGAAATATCTAATTCAGCACCGACAAGGGTTTGTAATTCATTGATTGAAACTGCACAAGAACATGTCTCCGCTAAAGTGATATCTGCTGAGTTCTCCCATTTATCTGCAAATTGTTCTAAATAAAAAGGTTCTTGTTTAACCATTGTGTTGTTGTTGTTGCATGTTATATGATATGAATAATATGAAATATATTTGTCAATAAAGAAAAATATGGTTAGTTTAAAGAGAAGACAGTATAGGGTGGCAAATATTATAGCAAAATATGTAACAAATTAAATTTATTAGTCACATGTATGACTCTTTGCTACAGCCTATCGCAAAGTACAAATTACAGTTCAATCAATTCAAACATTCAATGATCTGTCCGACATTACACCGTTGCTATAGTAGATCTATATTCTGATGTGGTTGCTATGTGTCATTATTAGTGTCTAAGATTAGAATTTCTTTTAGTTGTAATTTGTAATTTAGAATCTAGAAGCTTCGGAGAAAGACAATGTGTGACGAGCGGTTAATAAAATATATACATTTTAAAATAGTTCATGATTTATTTTAATACATTGTATATATATATATAAATTAATTAATCGTAATCTGTTAGTTAAATATAATCAACCACATCATTCCTTCATGAATGTAAGCTATAGATTAAACTGAAAACAGTCCTCGAAGTAATTAAAAGCTGAAATTAAACGTCAAACGTTAAACAATAAACCCTCCACTTTGCACCTCCCGCCCCCCACACAAAACTCACAGCCTCAAGCGCTGCTGGCTTCAGCCTAGTTTTCCCCTTTTCTTGCTTCAACCTTCAACACATTGCTACTTCTTCTTCCTTCCACGATACTTCATCTTCTATATATAGTTCTTTGGTTCCTTTTCTCTTTCTCCTTCTCCTTTCTTTTACCACACATCCTCCCCCAGGCGTCATCTGACTTATTCTGTTAGTCCGATTCGAAAGCTTGGGCCCTGTCTCGTTTTCCAACGTTTGACAAAATTGGCAGTTTTGGATGTAATATTAACTTTTAGAAGTGTGTATCTCCGGTTGATGAGCAAAGCTCTGACTCTTTCGGTCATTTTCACTTAAACATTTCATTTATTTAACAAAAATTTTCAATTTTTTATTATTATTTTGTACGTGTTTTTTTAAACATAATATCAATAGCTCTAACCTTACCAGGTGATGTAGTTTTTTTCCTTTTCTTTTCCAATGTTTTAAAACTATCTGAATCTTTTCCATCGTTTAAATTTTCAAGTAATCTTCCACATCTATTTATCCAAACTCCATCTCCACTTGGTATTTCAAAAGATTGTATATTTTCATTAAATGATGATTTAACTTTAATTTTTGAAGACCAATCACGTAATTCTTTCCATTCTTTACATTCACCAATAACAATAAATCCATCTAATTCAGGATATTTACCCCATGGTACAAAACAAATGAAAAGTTCAATTGAAACTTCTGAATCACTAGGTTTTTCAGCTAAACATAAAAGTCCCTGACGACCAATTATATGTTTGTTAAATTTTTCGTCAATTGAATCACAAATTAATTTTAAATTTAATTTATCTTTATTTCTTCTAACTGGTTTACCAAATTGAATTATATATTCAGGTGAAATTACTCTAGTTACTTGTGATTTCTTATATGAAACTTTATCTTTTGATTCATTAAAAAATAATTCAGCAATTTGTGATGTTAAATTAGGTAAACTATTTGAAAAAAGTTTAATTGTAACTAAAATTGAAGATGGTTGTGATTCATTATCTTTTGTATTTTGAAGATTTACAAATTCAAGAAAATATCGAGGCATTTTTTTCTTTTATATTTTTTTCTTTTATAGTTTATTTGTAAATATTTATTGTAATCCTTATATATTCTTTTAAAAAGATGTTTTTTTAATTAAAATTGCGGTATGTAAAAACTAAAAACAAATAGAGAGAGAAAAAGAGAAATGGTAACATGAATTTGAACGCGCATTGCTTACCGAAAACGGTAATTTTTATTTTATTGGTATGTACTTTATACTACAAAATTATTATTTTTTGAGTTTAATGTTTAATATAAAAAAATAGCTAAAAAATAATCTGGAATTGATAATAATACTAATAATAATAATAAATGTTAAAACGTAAAGAAAAGAGAAAACTAATAAATAATATATATATGTGAGTGAAAACTGAGGATCAAAGTTACATCTCATGACAAAATTAGTTCAAACGTACATAATTACCTGGGAATACACCACTAACACCATTCAAGTCACCAGTCCACCATCCATTTTGATCTGGTGTACGTTGAACAATCTTTATTATATCTCCAGCACGGAATGTTAAATCACCAGCAGCTTGTGCACTGTAATCATATAATGCAGTACATGTTTCCACAGCTGGTGCTGCAGCAGGTTGATTATATGAAGGTGGTGCACCATATGCAGTAGGTGCAGCAGTTGCAGGTTGACCATAACCAGCAGCTTTTTCGTTACCGTATCCACCATAGGCAGCGGGAGCAGCAGCAGCTGGTTGACCATAACCAGCAGCTTTTTCGTTACCATATGCACCGTATGCACCATATGCAGCTGGAGCAGCAGCAGCAGCAGCAGCAGCAGGTTGACCATAACCGGTGGTGGCAGTCGTTGGTGGAGTTGCACCATATGCACTTGAACCTCCATATCCACTGTATGTAGAAGCACTTGAAGGACTAGTTGGGGTAGCACCATAAGCTGGAGTTGCGCCATAAGCTGGAGTTGAACCATATGCTGGAGTTGAACCATAAGCTGGAGTTGCACCATAAGCTGGAGTTGCCCCATAAGCACCAGCAGCACCAGCAGCACCTGGAGCACCACCATTTTGTAATTCAAATCTTCTTCTAGTTTGATCCAGTTTACTCTTAGCATGACCTAATTTAAAATGAGTAATTCCAATTGCATCTGCTCTTTCTTCAATATCACCACGTTTAGCAGTAAAAGCTTCAAGTATATCTTGAGATAAATCAAAGTAGGGTATTTTCATTTCTTCCATACGAGAAGATAATGTATAAAAAACATTTAATTGCATATAATATAATGATATAAATAAAGGTTTAACCATTTCAGCTTCTAATTGAAATAAAATTGGTAGTTCAGTTTTCATCATTTCATTATAATAATCAAATTCTTGTTGTGCAATAGCGACTTCATTTTCAGCTTTATACATTTTTTCTTCAAGTTTATCAGTTCTTTCCTTTTTGTTTTGATATTTATTAAGGGAATTTTGATGTCTATCTAAATCTAATTGTTTATGATTTCTTTTAACAGACATTTTACGAATTGCTTGAATAATTTTAAGTAATTCTTGAGCAGGTTCAATAATTCTTGTTTCAATTAATTCTAAATCTGGTTTAAGTATATCTTTTAATTCATTAACAACATCACGATATTGCTCACATGCTTCAATACCTTCTGGATTACCTTCAGGTATAGCTGAATTTGGATCTGACATTCTACCAGATATTGGTTTATAAATTTCTTCAATTGCCTTTGAAAATCCTAATTGATGATCTAACATGTCATTAACAGATTTATGATATCTTTTAGATTCTTCCGATAATCTTTTTGTTTCATCTTCTAATTCTTTAAAACGACGTTCAGCATCAGTATAAACAGCGTCTTCAGTGACTGTTCCCATATGCATCTTTTGTCGGAAGTTTTGTGGGGCTCTAACAATAGCCTTTTGCAGTCCCTTAAAACTCATGACTTTGGTATTGCTTTAATTTTTATTTTCAATTGTATTGAAAAGTAGTTGCTGAAAGGGGAAAGTAAAAGAAAAGGGGGTTGGAGATACAGAACACAGAAGGCGATATCATGGAACAGGGAACGAACTATTGCAATTAGTGCAATCATCAAATTCAATTGAATGCAGTCTCAGTCTCAGTCTCAGTCTCAATCTCAGTCTCAATCTCCATCTCAGTCTGAGCCTTTGTATGGCCTTTCTTGATTGCGAAAAATGAAATTGTCTGCTGCCAAGCGGTGCACGGGTGCGGGTGCGGGTGCAGCCGCCGGCGTCGATCGACGCAGGGTGTTGAAAATTGGAAATTTCCCTTTTTGGCGTTTTTGTGTTCAATTTGTTTACTGCTAACTAAGTGCAGTTGACGTTCTACGTTCTACGCGCTGGCTGGTCGTGAGGGCTCACAATTCAGAATCAATCATCAATAATCAATTAACTACTGCTAATTATCGATAAACTTTCTTTTTTCTATTTTCTGGCCTGCTCAGTACTCAGCTTCGTTATTTCTAGTTCCTTGTTACTTGTTTCTTGTTATAAATCCCCAGTCTTTCCTGTTACTTCATCGTCATTAGTCAGTATCCTTATCATCATCCACATAAAGTTCATATCTTTCTTTCATCAGTCATATACATTATTACATTGTTGCCTACATAACAAATCAGATCGACATTTTACTTTTTTTTGACAATCGTGTCTCTGCGCAGAACCATTTTAACATATATATATCTCATATCTCTAAAACACACACGACAATAATGTCGAGTTCTCCAAATGCTATGTCTCCATCGAGAAATTCAATCTCTAACTGGCTAAAAATACTGAAAAAATCAGATAGTTCAAATGAAGTATCTTCTCCACAATCATCAAGTTTTAACTTTAGTATCAATAATAACACAAGTAATCTGGATTTAAATGATTCTCTACCCAATAACAATAATATTAATAATGAATCATATAATGAATCAAATATAAATGATATTCCAATTCCTATAAAAATACCAGGTTCTAATACCTCTCCTCGTAAAAATAGCAATCCTTTATCTTTAAATTTAATTTCTCCACAAAAAAATTCGACACCACAATCACAATCACAACAATCACTTTTATCTTCATCTCCAACACCTTCTAGACCATTTTTAGGATTTAAATCAAGATCATCTCATTCTTTTCGACCTTTATCACAATTTTTAGATCCTTCAACAAATATACATAATGATGATTCATCAAACTTAACACCTAATAATAGCTTTAACACTACAATTGATGATAATTCAAAAGAAAAATTAAGATCTCATCGTGATTCCTTTTTACAACAACGTCAATTAGATGCTATTGGCAATTCATCAATTTTTGGTTGTGATATTAAAACTTCAACTAAATTAGCTCATGGAACTATCTATATCTCTGGGGATATAGAAAATAATAATAATGGTAGTACTGTCACCGCTTCTAATAATAGCAATAACAATTCGAATGATACTACAAAAAATTCTTCAATAAATTCTTATAATACCGCATATGGGCAAGTTCCTTTAGTAATTGTTTCATGTGGTTCATATTTAAAGACAAATGCTTTAAATGTTGAAGGTATATTTAGATTATCAGGTTCAAATAAAAGAGTTAAACATTTACAAATGATATTTTCTACTCCTCCTGATTATGGTGCTAAAATTGATTGGGATGGATATACAGTACATGATGCTGCTTCTTTATTAAGAAGATATTTAAGTTCGTTATCTGAACCTTTAATTCCATTTAATCTTTATCAATCTTTTAGAAATCCATTATTAGAAAAAAAGGAATTATATCAATATTTAAAAGAAAAAGATAATAAAAATGCTTCTCATAATAAACCAGATAAAAAGCAAAGAAAAATTATTGTTTCTCAACGTCGTGAATTATTAAATGAATATGCACAATTATTTAAACAATTACCACCAATTCAACATCGTGTTTTATTTTATCTTGTTGATATGCTTGCTATGTTTAATCTTAGATCTGATAACAATAGAATGCCTGCTAAAAATTTAGCTGCAATATTTCAACCTTCTATATTATTTCATCCCGATCATGATATGAATCCTGATGAATATGCATCTAATAGTTTGGTTATAGAATTTATGATAACTTATTCCCATAAAATATTAGTTAATGTTCATAATAAACCAAAAACTGATAAACAGAAAGAACTAAAAATTGAAGAACCATTAAAATCAGACTCAGCTAAAATATCTAGACCAAGAAAAGAATCAACTTATAGTCTTTCTAAATTTGGTTCTGAAGATTGTGAAAAAATTGATGAAGAAGTTGGTGAAACTGAAATTTCCAAAAAAGGGGATTTTAAGCCAACAATTGTAATTGATGATGATGATAATGTTACTACTACTACTACTAATACTGTTACTAACAGTATTAATAGGACAAAACCATCATATCTATCTGTTGATAAATCATCACCATTAAAAGGATCGCCTTTAAAGAATATGTTTATACCATTGGATGATAATAATAAAATCAATGGATTAGATAATTTAGATGCACCTGTCAATTTATTTTCAAACAAATCTACACTTTCAAGGCCACATAGTAAATCTTTATCATATGTTCCACATAGTGAAGTTGTAAGAATTAAACGTAATACTCCATCATCACTTACTTCTAATGGTAAAGTATTGAATATTAATGATGATAATCTTACTACTGTTATGTCTAATCAAAGTGGTGCTTCTTCATTATTATCCTCAAAAATAGATACAGATAATACAACTTCGGTAATAAATCACTCTAACATTGATAATAGTTTGGTTTCTTCAACTGACAACAGTTTAATAAAAGAATTAGGTTTACCACAACCAGATATAATTCATAAAACAGATAATATATCAAAGGATATATCTTCTAATGAATATAAAAGTGATGCGAGCTCACTTTCTTTGGCCATTCAAGATAATTCAAATATGTATACTACATCTAATGTAGATTCATTCATACCACCAATTACTCCAACTACTGAAACTACAATGAATAGAGATGAAACACCTGATATCGAAGAAATTTGTAATAAACAGATTAATACTTCTAACAATTTGTTAAAAAATAATGATTATTATTTGAAGAATATAAGTAATGATGAAACTGATAGTAAAGAAGAAAGTTATTTATTAAAGGGAAATGAAAAACATAGTGATATTTCAACAACAAGTGCTTTTGAAAGTGATAGTATAGTAGAAACTAGTTCACTACCATTTTCATTTCAACCTTCAATTGTACAGGATCATCAAAGTTTAGATGATGTTAATCAAAGTCCTAGAGAACAAGTTTTGTCAACAACTAAATTATCATCACCATTATCTGAATTTAAGAGAGTTCAATATTCACATCCTGATATTATTGAAGATTCATCATCACTTCGTAAGACTGCAACTACTCCATCAATTGGGAGTAATTCTGCAAGTATTAACAACGAAACAAATGTGATTATTGTAAAAAAAAGGTCAAATTCAACAACAAATAGAAACATCCCTAGTGTTAATAAAACAGTTAATAAACCTTCGGGATTATTTTCAATTGTTGCAACCCATATACCAAGCACTAGTTTAAGTAGAAACGCAGCGTCATCTTCAGAAAGAGAAAATAAATTAAGTAAAGAAATTATTAACAAAGATAAAAATAGAAAAGACAATAATAATAATAATAATACTATCACTAATAATAATAATAATAATACTATCACTAATAATAATAATAATACTATCACTAATAATAATAATAAACTTACGGTTGAAGATAAGGGCAAAGATAAAATCAAAGAGAAACATACATGGTTTGATAAATTTAAACCACGTTCATCAAATTCTAAACGTTAGATTGAGTTAAAGAATACTTTACTATTTTTTTTTATTATACATTCACATATTTTTATTTTACATTCACATTTTTTTTTTGTTTCTTTCCCTTTTGTTGTATATAGTTCATTGTATAATAAAACTAATTAATTGCTGATCATTTCCTTTTTTTTTAAGTACGATCAGTTTTTCTGATTCGTTAGTATACATTTGGTATTAATAATAGTTATAAAAATTTACAAATAAAGAATTTCTGTTCTTTTTAATTAGTTTATCTTTCTCCTTTTGGGATTTGGTTCTTCAATAATCAAATCATCGTCATTATCTTCTAAAACTATAGTAGAACTCGCAACAGTACTTGATTCATCTTTATTTAAGGTATCACTATTACCATTTTCGACTACTCCATCTTCTATATCATCATCATCATCATTAGTCCCCTGATTTCTTAATTTTTTTGACGGGGGGATCGACAACTCTGGAAGAACGATTTCTGTGCTTGAAGAATCATTAACGACATAAAGTTCAATTATATCTAATTTTTCATCAGAATCATTAATTAATAATACTGTACCATCATTAAGAAAGTCTGATAATTTTTTTTCTAAATTTTCTTCAATATCATAATCATATAACAATCTAGAATCTAATGTCATAATTTCAACATCATCATCATAATTATATTTTGATAATAATTTATCTCTTAAATCAGATAATTTTAAATTTGAAAGATTAAGTTTAACAATACCTTTAACAACAGAACATGCACTACATGAAGGATTTGGTTTAACTAATTTTGATGAATTAACAACTTTATCAGATGCACTTGAATCAAAAATCATTTTAGATTTTGATACTCTTTCAATATTATCTTTTTCAATATAATAATTTACACTTGAAAGAGCAGAAAATCCAGCCATTATTGCATTCATTGTTGCAACAGCTGGAATAATATTACCTGCAATTTGTTTAACATCAAATTCAGATTTTGTTTGAATTCCAAAAATTAAAGATCTTAAATTTGAAGTTGACATAACATAATTTAAAGTATCAATATCATCTTTATCAAATTCTAATTTTTCACCATTACGTAAACGATCAGATAATCTTAAAGTTGATGCAATATAAATTTTAAATATACTTTCAATACTTGATTGATCTAAATCTTTTGAATTATAAACTCTATCAATTTTAGAATCACCTGTTGATTTAAGTAAATTCAAATAATCTCCAAGTGGTAGAAAAGATGGTTTTTCTCTTGATTTCCATAAATCATCAATTTTAATAAGTCTTTCAATATCATTAATAAATATTTTATTAAAAATTTTAATTAAAAAATCAAAATCAGAAAATTTTGAATCATCAACTAATTTTCTTAAATCTGATAATTCATTAACTTCATTAGCAGATGCTTTTGCTTCTTCTTCATTTGTAAATTCAGATACATCAGGACTTGGAATATCATTTGGATCACCTTCACCAAATAATTGAGAAAATAAAAAATCTTTTGCCCAAGTAATACAATGTACAGGCTTTGATGGAGTTGAACGAATTGTACAAACAGGAAAAGTTTTAGGTGTTTCCTTTGGTATACAATTAAAACATTCTGTTAAATATGGATAAATTGGTTGTACTTGTCCTTTTAAACCAGTTGTACCACTTTCATATAATGGAATATTTAAATAAAGACTAATTCTATTAACATAAAATCTAGCTTCAAGATTATCTAATGCATTATAAATAACATTAAATTGTTGGAAAAATGATAATGGGAACATAATTTTATCCATTACACTACCATGATAAGAAAATAATTTTGATTTATAATTGAAAAATTCTACAGCTTTAATTGCAGTTTTAGATTTTGATTGTTTAATATCTTTATGACGAAATAAAAATTGTCTATTTAAATTAGATAAATCAATTGTATCTAAATCTAAAACATGTATTTCTCCAATATTCATCATAATTAAATCTTTAAGAAGTTCACATCCAATACCACCTGCACCAACTAAAAGTACTTTTGATGTACCGAAAGTTGGTGAATCATCACCAAACATCCGTTGGATATAACTGTCAATTGCCATGGTTGTCTGTTGAACTGGGTTACCAGGAATACGATGTGCATAAAAAAGCAAGTTACGTCTTCAACACTATCTTGTGTCTTCTTTGTATGCCATTTGATTATTTGTGCAAAAAGTGAAATTTCAAAATTTGCTTTGTCTTGTTTTGTGTTTTGGCGTCGCCGTCGCTGCTCTTTTCGTTTCACGTTTTTGTCTCTGTTTTGTCTGTTTGGTGTATACATACGTAGTACGTGGTCTTAATTGTTGATTGTGTCAATCTGGCGTCCGGTCTGGCATTCACATTGCAAAGTTGGTTGAAATAATCAAAAACACACATACACCCACACAAATAGAAATGGCAGGTGATAAGTATTCTGTGATTCTTCCAACTTATAACGAAAAGGAAAATCTTCCTATTATTACATATCTTATTGCTAAAACTTTTACTGAAAACAAACTTGATTGGGAAATAGTTATCGTTGATGATGCATCTCCAGATGGAACACAAGATATTGCAAAGCAATTAATTAAATTATATGGTACAGAACATATTCAATTAAGACCACGTGAGGGTAAATTAGGTCTTGGTACAGCTTATATGCATGGTCTTAAATATGTTACCGGTAATTTTGTAATTATTATGGATGCTGATTTTTCACATCATCCAGAATCAATTCCTGAATTTATTAAAAAGCAAAAGGAAGGTAATTATGATATTGTTACAGGTACTAGATACGCAGGTAATGGTGGTGTATATGGCTGGGATTTAAAAAGAAAATTAATTTCAAGAGGTGCCAATTTTCTTGCAACTGTTGTTTTAAGACCAAATGTTTCTGATCTTACTGGTTCTTTTAGATTATATAAAAAGGATGTTTTAGCAAAGATTATTGAAGCAACTAAATCAAAAGGTTATGTTTTCCAAATGGAAATGATGGTTAGAGCTAGATCATTAGGATTTACAATCGCTGAAGTTCCAATTTCCTTTGTTGATAGAATATATGGTGATTCTAAATTAGGTGGTGATGAAATCGTTGGTTATTTAAATGGTGTTTGGACTTTATTTACCACCGTTTAAATATAACGACGTTATTTAACTAATTATGTATAATAATGCATACTCCTCATTTTTAATAAATTGTAAATTCTTTTTATGTTTACTTTATTTTGGTTAATAACTTTTTAATAGATTATTATGAATAAAATCGCATCTACAAATAATGAATATATATTTTGTTACTATTGATAATAAAAGTTTTCTTATTATCATAAACTATCAAATTTGTTGAAGATACAATTTATTACGTAAGCTGTCATGCACATATATACAAAAGGGTTTGATAAGTTAACTAAAAATGTGTACATCTAGTTTCATTGTGAATATTCTGACATTTCACTGAACAAACTCTAGCACTACACTTTATGCAAGAACTGTAACTAACCATACCACAAATAGTACATAATTTTTCCAATTGTAAAGCATTTGGTTTAACTTCTAACACACCATCATTACTTATTAATTTAAGATCATTTTTATTCAATTCATCTGTAAAATTAGACCATCCTTTCTTAGATATTAATAATCTTTTAACAACAGCACCAGCACTGGTATTACGTTTGACTATTAAACCAGTAATATTTTTTGGTATTTCAATTCTTGAATTTTCATTATAATTTTCTCTATTTAATTCATCAAATCTTCGCTGTGCTTTCCTCAATTCTGCTAATGATATCGTTGCATGTCTCGATGTTGATGATTCTCCTGTTAAGTCTATTAATTCAGCTTCAAATTCTTCAGTTATTGATTTCGATTTTGGACGTGCAGTTAAAAATTGTTCAGCTTGAATTTGTTGAATATTATAATTTACACGTTTACGTGACGAAGATGATCCTGATAAATTTTGTCTAGCTGCTATACTCATATTATTTGAATCTCCATTATTTGAATCTTCTCCTATTCCACCATTATCTGGTGTTGCACCTCTAGATCCCTTACTTTGTATATTTCGCCCAGAATTATTATTATATCCTCCAGTTGGATTCAAATGATATAATGATGAAAAGTAAATATTAGAATCGCGTCCTTTGGGTATTTCTTCTACTCCTTTCATTATTTGTTGTTGTTAAAATGGTTGATATATATGATCTAATATGTATATATATGTTTGGTATATTATTAGTACAATAATAAATATAAGAGAAAAAAATGCCATGTATATTGTTGATTGAATCTTAATCAATTCATGTTACCAAACAATTTTTTTGATGCGCCGCGTATTTCTTTAAATATTAAATTTCGATTTACGATAATTATTTATGATTAAAGATTTTTGTTATGTTTCTAATATATATGTTTTTACAAATAAGTACACACTTTATACAATAAATAATAGAGAATCAATCAATGCTGGACACTAGTTTGTATAAACGAGAATGTAAATCCTCCATAACTAAGTCTATACTTTCACAATCACAGCATATACCATCTCTTAAAAATACAATGCTTCCGTTATTTAATTCAGTTGGGAAGTTTTCACCATTAAAATATTTCT
The DNA here is from genome assembly GCA_030574395.1 of Pichia californica. Lineage (NCBI taxonomy): Eukaryota > Fungi > Ascomycota > Pichiomycetes > Pichiales > Pichiaceae > Pichia > Pichia californica. Next base: position 37,410 of record JAJMEW010000166.1, read on the forward strand.
CTAGAGTTTCAGCATAAGTTTCTATGAGTTTATTTAATGATTTATTATTAGCAACATTACCACTTATTGCTGCTGATGACATAATCTTGTCTGTAGTTTCTGTCCTGACATCACCCATGGAAATAAAGAATTTTGATTTCTTTTCAGAAATATGGTTAGCTTTATGTCTTAATTCAATTTTAATTTCAAATTTAAAAATATCAGTAATAACTTTTGTGTTTTTCTTTTTACCTGTTGATATTTGTGTTTCAATTTTAATTGACTTATAATAAACAATTCTTAAACTTTCTAAATTACATACAAATGGCAGATATCCAAAACTTGGCATATTTTGTAAATTTTCTGGTTTGAGTTCATAATCTACAGTTTCATTAAGTTTATTAAAATTATCCAAATCAATTGATGTTTTAGAACGTAATTCATTAAATTTTCTGGAAAATTTTAATGTCATTCTTAAATAAAGAACAAGTTCATTTATGTTCAGATTATTCATTTGATCAATAGAAATTATTTCATTCAAATATGAAAGGCAATAATAATGTGGATTATTTTCAGGTAATTCAATACTTATATTTTCTTCACCCTTTCTAGATAAATTCAATGTAATAAATTCATCATCATTATCACCATATTTGAAAACGATACTATCTGCAGAAACTTTCATTATAGTTAAATTAGAATTAGTACTAACCATCTTCAGAAGGTTAAAACTTCTTGAAATTTTTCTCAAAAATAATAATATATTTAATAAAATTAATGAATTGTTTTTATTATTTAAATTTTCATCATTAGAATTAAGAATTGGACCGAATTGATGAGATAAATCAATATCTGATTCAATTTTAAAAATATTATTCACAGAATTATATTCAAATTTTGTTAAATTTTCATCATTATATTGAATATCTGGTAAAGATTTAACTCCATTATCGCTGTTGGTTAACTTACCATATATTTTAGCATTTAAATCACTATTTTTGATGGTAATTAATAAAACTAATGAATCTTTCGCACTTTGTATATGAAATAAAGATTTATTTTTAATTAACAAAATTGCATTATCAGTTGTTTTCAAACTCATATTATCAATATTGAAATTATTTAAGAGGAATTCATTAACTAAATTATCATTAGAATTCAAAACTTTCAAATCACAACCTTGATCCTTTAATTCTTTGACAATTAAATTTGAAATTAATTTTGAACTTGAAATCTTAATTAACTTAATTAATCCATCATACATTAATGACATTGAATTATTTGAAAACTTAACTTCTTGAGAATTTTTTGATGAATTTGTTAATTCTGTATTTAATGGTAAATCTACTAATCCTTGATTGGAATTATTGTTTAATTCATTAATACTAATTTCACTAAACCAATTAATAACCCATCGTCCTTCTACTGATTGAATTTTACTACACCATAATTGAATGTTCGATTTAAATCCAAAATTACCAATTAAAATTGACCAACCAATTGGCCAATCTTTTCTCCTATATATATCAATTGAAGTTAAAATTGAATCAAGATTTCTATTTTGACAATTTGAATAATCAATATTTAATTTATTAATTTCATCATTATTTAATTTAATTGATTTTAAATTAACCCAACCTGTAACATTCATCATTGAAGAAAATTCAGTTTCTTGAATTATCATCTTTAATTTTAAAATTTCAATAAAATCTAAACTATTTCCTGTATTTATTTTAAATGCACTTCTGTTCATATAATTACTTGGATTTTCAAAATAACATGATCCACTTAATGAGTCTATACTATAAATGAGTTTTTTTGATTGTGAAAGTTTAAAAATAAGTTTATCAGAATTAGAATTAAGAGAAATCGATTTGTCTATATCAGTAACTGAATCAATTAATGAGTTTTTTAAATTAAGTATAATAGATTGTATATGATGATTAATAATAGAATTAATAAGTTTTAATAAATTTAAATTACCATTATCTGAATTGAATAATTTTAAATCAGTAGTTTCATTTAACACACCATCTTTAAACCATTTAAAATCTAAATCTTTTTTGTTATCATCAAATAATCCAATTTGAATAGTTGATGATTTTGCATATTTTCTTTGTAACCAATATGTTATTGTTATCATTGATGCTTCTGCATTATAGTTATGAGTTAAATGACCTCTCCATAATCCCATTCTCATATTTATCAATTGTTTATGTAAAAGATATATTTTAGTTGTCATTGAATAATTATAAAGAATTTCATAAAGTTCAGATAATACATTTTCATTTGATTTTGTATTAAGGATATTATTTGAATATTTTTGAATAAGTATAAGTGTTTTAGGATTTACCATTTCTTTTGAACTAATAATTTCATTACCAGATAATTTAAAACCTAAATTAAAATCAACCAAATGAAATATATCATTATTAAAAATTGATAAAGAACATGAAAAATGATTTGGAACATTAAATAAAACACAACCATTTTCAATTTTAAAATTATGAAATTGTTTAGGTAAATTTTTTTGTAGTGACATTTTAATTGATAATTCAACTTTTAAATTCCTTAGTAATTTAAGGACAAATTTTGGATCTAAAGGTGGTTTTTCTATAAAATTATAAGTTGGTAAATTTGGCCTACCATTTAATAATACTTCTAAAGATGTTGATATATCAGGTTCTGGCATTTTAGCACTTATTAAAGAAGATTTAATAGAACCAAAAGACATAATATTATTTGAAATTTCTTGATTTTGTTCTCTTAACCATACAAAAATATCAATCAATTTACTAATTTGTTCACTATTTCTAGACCATTTACAAAGTGCATATAATCTAACAAAATTTTCTCTAAACATTACAAGAAGGTCTAACAATTGCTTTTTCTTTACAATTTCAGCTTCTGTACCTGATTCTAAGAATTTAAAATATTCCTTTAATCTACTAAAAGTATCAATTGCAACACGTTCTAATATGATATTCAATGGTGTCATATTTATCGTTATATGTGGTATTTCAGGTGGTGTTATAGATGAAGAAGAAGTACATTTTTCGATCGATGTATTAGTTTCTTCGTGACCAATAAGAGTGGATCCGTTATCCACAGAAGGAACTCCCAACGTAGTATTCAAACCCACACCTTTGTTGTCCCCCACCGTTGTCGTCATTGTTGACTAGAGAAAATACCAGTTGTTGCTGTTGTTGTTGTTCCTTGGTGGCAACTGAGCACTGTTCATGTGCAAGAGCTTTAGTTGCAAAGGAAGAACAAGGGGGGAAAGAAAAGGGAAAACTGAAAACTAGCTGAGCATCAAGGATTAACGAGCACAGCGATAGAGCTGCTGACGTAAGCCTTCACGCCAGTATCTCTCCTCTTTCAAGTGCATCAAACTTCACTTACTTATTTAATTTATTTATGTCCGTCTGCATTTGCTTGCAATTGGGTTGTATATATACAAATATAATAGTGATATATAAAGGATAAGAAAGTATCTTGTTATTATTTATTAGGAGATATTGGGATGTTCAACAAAGAAGCTGATAACACTATTAATAACAATATTAATAATAATAAATTACATAGCAACAGCATGCAGAAAAACATGGTTACGGATATGGATATGGATGTGGAAACAGATCATAATATAATTCCACCTCCTATGATTGGAATTGATGATTATGGGAACACTAATAATAACAATATAACCGATGCATTTACGACGCCTCCAATGCAGTCAAGTCAATTTTTTGATAAATCTAAGCCTATTAATTCAACAATTAATAAAAATACTGTTATTACAGATAAAAAATATGGAGATATTCAACATTTTCCAACACCATTAGTATTTCATAATAATTCTAATAAAGTAAATGGTGAAAGGCGATATAGTAATTCTAATTCTTTAAATTCTCCCACTTTAGGCAAAGAACGGGTATTTTCAATGAATGATGATGATTATCAAAAAAATGTTAACAATAACAGCAACAATGGTAGTAGTAGTACTGGTAGTACTGGTAGTGGTTATTCTAGCAATATTAGTAATGCAGAAAACATACCTTCTTCATTGAGGCTTTGTAAGGTTAGACAATGGAAAAATAATAGTAATAATACTGATAATAATAATATAACACGAAGAAATAATATTGAAATGAAAAATGTACTTGTTGATAAAAACAAATTCAATAATAATAATGAACGATATTTTTCAGAATATAGACCAGAAAATAATGAACGAATATCTTCAATATCCACAATGAGTAGTACTAATGATGAAAGGAGAAGTTATAATGATAATGATAATGATACTTCACAACAATTATTTAGGAATATTAGACCAGTTGATAGAGTTGTTTCTCTTCCTTTTAATTTTCAAAGAAATGATCAAAATAAATCTTTAAATGAATATATGCAACTTTCAGAATCTATTCCTAAATCAAATGTAAAATTAGAAGAAAAAGACGAAGAAGAAGAAGAAGAAGAAAAAGAAGAAGAAGAAGAAGAAGAACCAGAGGAAGAACAAGCACAAGAACAAGAGCAAGGTACTATGAATGATGATCTACCACGTGTAATTGAATTAAATTCTATTGATGAACCAATTCATTATCAATCTTGGACAATTATTAAAAAGATTGGTGAAGGTTCATTTAGTAAAGTATATTTAGCTAATGATAATGAAACTGCGATTAAAATAACAGATATAAAATATAATAAAGATGGAAATTATTCTGAAGAGCTTCAATTAAGAATTAAAAATTCACTTATAAGAGAACTTGAAATTTTAAAAATATTAAAACATCCAAATATTATTAAACTTATTGGAACAGATTATGATATAAATAATGAAAAAAAAATTGAAGTAAATAAAATTACAATGGCAATTGAATATTGTAAAGGTGGTGATTTATTTGATTTTATTGATAAATATAGATCAAAATTATCATGTGAATTAATTCAATGTATTTTTGCAAATATTGTTTCTGCATTATATTATATGCATAATTTAAATATTTGTCATAGGGATATTAAATTAGAAAATTTATTATTAAAATTTAATCCTAAATTAATATTATCTAATGGTATTAATAAATCAAAAAATCATGAACCAATTATAATTTTATCTGATTTTGGTTTAAGTAAAAAAATTGATAATTTAAATTCAATGTTATCAACGAGATGTGGATCTGAAGATTATGTTTCACCAGAATTATTACTTGGAATGCCATATGATGGTAAACAAAATGATTGTTGGTCATTAGGTGTTGTCTTATATACAATTTTAGAAAATAGATTACCATTTGATCCATTACCAATTGAAAATAATAATAATAAAATGAAAAGAAATGTTAAACCTGCACATCGTATTGCAATGATTTCATGGTCATGGTATTCATTAAAGGATGATGTTGGAGAATTTAATAATCCTAAAAGGATTGTTAAAAAATTATTGTGTAAAAGAAGTAAAAGGGCTGATATTTTGGAGATATATAATGATCCATGGTGTTTACCATATGTATTGTAATAACAATTTTTTTATTAAATTAATAATAATAAATATAATTAAATCTATAGAATTGGTTTCGGTACTATTGTTTTTTTTTTTAATGAAAATATATATGCAGATGGACATAATAATTACAAAAGAAAAGAGAGAAGGAGAAAGGAAAAGTAAGGCAACAAACTAAAGTTAAAGTAAAATAAAAAAAAGGGGGAAAAATCTAAGAAAGACAAAGTAATGAAATTTTATAGAGGGATGGGAAATGAAAAGAAAAACCAAGAAAAAAAAGATACTTGTAGAAAAGAGACTAACACTGCTAGTAAAGTAATAATAGTAATATTAATACTACTCATCAAGAAACCAATATCTGTCTTTAAAAATTTCATAATTTGAAATTTCAAATTGAAACATGTTAATTAAATTTGAGAAAACCTTGCAATGGAAATAGATTGGTTCTGTGATTTCAGTAAATTGATAAATTTGATCTGAAGATGGAAATTTATCATTTACTACATTGCTATTGGATCTATAAAGTTGATGATGAGATTGATTATCTAAAGAATTAGAAATAATTTCAGTAGATGAAGAACATTTTAATTTGTTAATATTGGAATTTTGGTTATATGATCCTGTAATGGAATTGTCAATCCTAATATCTCTTTTTTCTAATTCATAATCTAATAAAGGTTTAAAAGTTTTTTCAAGGGGTAAAATTGCACATAACCAAATTCTAGTTTTATAAATTTTAAATAATTCTTTAATTAAACCTCTAAAATCTAAACGTTGAAGACAATAATAATAAATAATTAATTTTTTCTTATCAAATTGAAATTCTACATTTTTAATAATCAAATCAAGATTTAAAGAAGCTGAATAATTTAAACAAATTCTATATGCCATAATTTCATCATTATATTTTAAAATAAGTTGATTTAATTCATGAGGTTTTGCAAATCTTAAAATTTGTTTATTTGGCAAAGTAATAAAATTCTCATCTTCATTAATAATTGATTTTTGTCCATTATTATTATTATTATTGTTATTTTGATGATGATTATTTTGCTTACGAGAAGTTGATAAATCATTACCAAATTCTAAACTTTTTAAATGTAATTTCTTTTTTAAATAATTAAAAAATAAAGCAAATTTAAAATCAATAATTGGTTTTAAAACCATTACTAAATCTTTACCTCTATCACCTTCAATAATTATTAAATCTTTTGGCATTAATTGTAAATTTGAATTTTTAGGTAATGAAATTAGATCTAATCTACCATTTTTATTAAGTATTAAAGAATAATTTTTATTACCAATATGATGAACAGATTTTAAATCTTCATTTTGTTTAAGTAAAAATTCTAATAATTTATTAATTCGATGTTGAATTACATTAAGTTGAACATTTGAATCTAAATTTCTTTCAATTGTTGAAAGATCTAATAATGTATTTAATTGATTTATAATTTGCATAGCTGCATCAAAATCACCAAAATAAATTGAACATTGATTAAATTGTCTTTTTAATTCTGGAGATGTGATAATTGTATTTGTTAATTTATTTAAAAGAAGTCCATCATCTAATGCAATATAAGTAGAGTCATGATCAGATTGAGAAGATGTATTTGATTGTGGAGTTGGAGAAGAATATAAGCGAGGTTGTTGTTGTTGTTGTTGTTGAAAATGATTATTATTATTATTAGTAGTAGTAGTAGTATTATTATTGTTGTTGCTGTTGTTGTTATTAATGTTATTGTTATTAATGTTACTTTTAGTGTCAATATGATTATTAATATTGTTATCACTGCTGTTGTTATTATTACCACCATTGATAATAATATTATTGTTGTTGTTGTTGTTATAATCTAAGCTAGATCTACTATTAACTAGACTTTTATTTTTTAAATCATACAAATCATTTCTTTGATTTGAAGAGATTGAAAGTGTATTTTGATTTGAATGTAAATCTGCAGCATAACTTGGTCTTCTATTAAAAATATTATTAACACCACCTTGTAATTCTAATGGTAAATTTTGATTAAATTGATTATGATTTTGATTTTGATTTTGATTTAATGATTGAGTATGATGTAGAATATTATTGTTTAAAAGAGAATCTCTACTTACAGAACTAAATGAAGAATGTGGAGAAATAAAAAAATCATCAGATTGTTGTTGCTGTTGTTGTTGTTGAGCAAGAGATGACAATTGAGGATTTAAATAAATATCTTTATTAAAAGAGTGATAATTTGAAGGTATTGAAGAAGTAAGTATTTGATTATCATCTTGTTGAAGATTATAATTGAATTGTTGATATCTTTGAGTAGATTGTTGAGCAGCTTGTTGTTGAAGATGTAATTGTAAGAGTTGATGTTGTTGAAGATTATTTTGCTGGGAGTATTGCTGTTGCTGCTGCTGCTGCTGCTGCTGCTGTTGTTGTTGTTGATAAGGATTATAATTTTGATTGGTATAATTTAAATTTCTTTGATTATAAGACATTTAGTATGATAATTATCGTTAAGAAAAGCTAGAATGAAGGTTATAAAAATATAATAGGAAAAGCCAGATTTATAATAGTAATAATATAGTAAAAAATAATAGATTTAAGTGAGTATGATATTGTATATATATGAAATTGAGATTGAGATTGAGATTGAGATTGAGATTGAGTAAAAAAAATAATGTCTATTGAGTCTATTAGGATATGATAAATGATTATTTATAATGGTAAATTGAGTAAAATAATTGATGAAGAGTGGTATTTGAATTGGTTAATTTTGAAAAGATTTATTTAAAATTAGTTTTTATAGCAAAGTATGGAAAATAAATAAATCAGTGACTATCTGTATTATTTAGTATAGATGGGTGAAATTATTCTAAATTAATTTGATGATATTACAGCTTTTAATTGTGTATATTATAATATATATTAGGAAAAAAAAAGGGAATGTGAACAAATCGTGTAATACACGAGGAGATGAGCAGCTGGCAAAGAGTGAAATATGTTGGTGGTGTTCAAGATGTCTTGTAATTGGTAGTTAAGATATGTAGATATATAATAGATATGTTGTATTAAGAAGATTAGGACAGAAGAAAGCAGTTGGAAATAGGAAATAGCAAGTGGCAAAAGCAATGTCCAGCAGCGCAGGGCAGCGCAGGGCAGCGCAGAGCAGCGCAGCGCAGTGTCCAGCACGTTGATCGCTTGATCGCTCGTGGCTGATACTTAGAGAAGATAAACAGCAAACAAAGCAGCTGGTGCCAGTTGCCAGTTGCCAGTTCGAGTGACTCGCGCCCTTCCTGTGCCCGCCTGGCTCTCGGATTTTATATTTTGTCAGTGCTGGCTGCAGCGTGCAGCTACTATCGATTTGTGCACGGATGACGTAGCAAGGCGGGGCTGCTCTGGCTTTCGGCTCTCGCGCGGGGCGGAGCTTCAACAAATGCGGCTGGAACTCAACGATCTGACACGTGACCGACACGTTGCGATCATGATGATGATCTTTTGACTGCTCTTGCACTGGTATATTCCCAACACCACTTGTACACCCCTGCACAGAACTTCCGTCTCGAGATAACCATACCAAAATATTCACCACTGTGTTCTTTCTCACTAAAACCACACATAATCCGTTTCTGAATACATTCATTCAATTTTTCAAAATATTCTTGTTCTCCAATACTAATCTTAAGAAAATCGCATAATTCACCTTCCATCACATAAATCATCATCTCATTCCCTTCTTCATCAACAATTAAAACTCTAACTCGTTTTAAAAATAATTCATGTTTATATAAAAACGCATAATCAATACCTTCTAAATCTCCATCAATTATTCGAATCTTATTCACAACAATAAATCGTGGTTCATACTTAACCCTTCCTTCTCCTTCTTCTCCTTCTTCTCCTTCTTCTCCTTCTTCGTATATATTATCACTATCTAATTCTCTAATCAATGAATAATTACTATCAAGGAATCTCTTTCTCTTCTCCTTCCTATCTACTTCCCTTATAATTGACGATTCACTAGTCTTCCGTTTCATACGTTCTTTCCTCCCTTCATCTTCTTCTATTAATCTCTTCTTTGATGGTAAACTATTTCTATAATTCTTTACTATTTTGGAATAATCTTCATCATAAAATATATCTTCAAATACATCAGTTTTACCATAAAATTTGTAAAATGAATCCCATAACCATTTTAATCCATTATCAATCATTGAACTTTGTAACATATCATTTTTTAAAACCCTCATTTGATTATAACTTCTTAATTCACATATACCATTATAATTATGTTCATTAACTCCAACACAAATCCAAATATGTTTATCTTCTAATAAAAAATATTTTTTATCTCTACGTTTAATTATATCTTCATCATCTAAAATTCCAAGTTTTAAATAAACATCTTTTGCTTCATAAATATCCCATTGATCTTCATATAAATATTCATATTTTTTATCAAGTTTATAATATCTAACTTTATCTTTTAAATTTATATCATATTCTTTTAAAATAATTTCATTTAATATATCAAAATTATTTTCAAACATTATAATATCAAATGTTTTATTTAAAAGTTCTCTCCTATTAAAATCTCTACCTTCAAAATATCCATTTTGTTTCATCTTTGGTATACTGAAATCAGTTACATGAATAGTATATGGTCTACCATTATCTTTTGGTTTATATGGTCTTGTTCTTGATATACCAAGTATCATACCAATAACTTTAATAGTTCCTCCATTGAATGTATCTTTTAATTCACTTATAGGTTTAGCTCCATGAAGTGGCATATCTGTATCAACAGTAAACATCATGATGATGAGACTTGATTCAATTGTCTAATATATATATATTGTATTTAACATAATTATTACATCAATTTTTCAATTTAACGTTACATTGTTAGTTGTTATTGACTAAATAATGAAAAATAAACAAAATTAAAAATCAACACGCGTTGGAAAAAATTACATTATACGTATACTTTTAGTTTAATTTTTATTATCATTAATTTTATTATTATAATAAATCTATATTATTAACAGAAAGATGCCAGTTGATGACTCAATCCATCATTGAATCTCAAATATATAAATACACAAAAAGTTGATGGGAGTGTTTTGTAAATCGGAATGGGAGAGGGTAATGTGGGAAAAATAGCAATGAGAAAAAAAAAGGAAGAATAAGAATAAAAGGAAGAAGATGAAGAAGAAAAAAATAAAAATGAAAACATGTAATACATTAGAATTCGTAAACTAATATTAAATCTAAATCCAACGAGTTGAGCATTTGGAATTAGATAGATATAAGTTTTTGTTTTTTGAAAGATTCGTAGAAAAGATCCATTTTAAATTTTATATTAAGGTTTTTATATTTTTTTTAATTTTTTTTTTTTTTGACAATCTAATCAAATCACATTTATAATTTTAACTTCTTTGGTTGTTCCCAAGAATTTTCTTGGTTAGTAAAATGACCATAAGATGCAGTCTTGAAGTAAATTGGTCTAGCTAAATCTAATTCTTTAACTAAACAACCTGGTCTTAAATCGAAATTCTTTCTAACAATAGCAACTAATTCATCAGATGATTTATCAGAAGTACCATAAGTATCAATGTAAATAGATAATGGTTCAGCAACACCAATTGCATAAGAGAATTGAACTAAACATCTTCTACATAAACCAGCATTAACTAAAGATTTAGCAACCCATCTAGCAGCATAAGCGGCAGATCTATCAACTTTTGAGAAATCTTTACCAGAGAAAGCACCACCACCATGAGCACCCCAACCACCATAAGTATCAACAATAATTTTTCTACCAGTTAAACCAGCATCACCTTGTGGACCACCAATAACGAATCTACCAGATGGTTGAATATGATAAATTGTCTTATCATCTAATAAATGATCTGGGATAACTTTTTTAATAACATGCTTTGTTAATTCAGATCTAATATCTTCAGTTGAAATATCATCAGAATGTTGAGCAGAGATAACAACTGTATCAACTCTAACTGGAATGACAGCACCACCATCTTTTTTATATTCGATAGTAACTTGAGTTTTAGTATCTGGTCTTAACCATGGTAATGAACCATTTCTTCTAGCATCAGCCATTGCAGCATTTAATTTATGAGCTAATAAAATTGTTAATGGTAATTTTTCATCAGTTTCATCAGTTGCATAACCAAACATAATACCTTGATCACCAGCACCTAATTCTTCTAATGCTTTTTCATAATGTAAACCTTGAGCAATATCAGGTGATTGTTGTTCAATTGCAACTAAAACATTACAAGTTTTATAATCAAAACCTTTTTCAGAATCATCATAACCAATATGTTTAATTGTATCTCTAACAACTTTTTGAAAATCAATATTTGCCTTTGTAGTAATTTCACCGAAAACCATAATCATACCAGTTTTTGAAGCAGTTTCACAACCAACTTTTGATAATGGATCAACTGCTAAACAAGCATCTAAAATTGCATCAGAGACTTGATCACAAATCTTATCTGGGTGACCTTCACCGACGGATTCAGAACTATAAGAGACAAAAGAATGATTAATGTTAGTAAATGTTAATTAATTAAGTGAATGATTAATTGATTTGATAATTTATTTATACTTGATAAACATCATGATAAATTTATTTATTTATTCAATTCAATTCAATTCAATTGATAAGTACATACGTAAAAAAGAAAGTTTCAGACATTGTTAATTATGTGTTGTAGATTGGTTGTTAGAAGAGTGTTCTATAGCAAAGAAAGGGAAGCAAAAATGATCAACAAGAGAAAGATAAAATAGTAAAATCCAAATTATCCACAGTTAACAAAAGCGGGAATATGTGTGCTTCTTATACATCAAGAAAAATTTTCAACAAACGTAAATGCTGAATCACTCATAAGCGGCCATAAGCACATGCTCGATCGTTGGGTGAAGCTGTGAGTTGTGAATTTTGAAATGTGAAATGTGAAAATTTCCCTTTCCGTTTTCTTTTCTGTTCCGTTCTGCGCTGCTCGTATACCTCGTATACCTCGTATCCCATGTGAAAGTCCCTCTGGACATGTGAAAAGTGAATGTGCCACAATAAGCATTGATGGTACTCTTGTATTCCTATTCCTGTTCTTGTTCTTAATCATTCTCTTGCAAAATTGGCCCCACATGTCTCTGTATACAGGAACAGAGAAACAGCCAATTTGTTAAGATAAATGTCAAATGAAATGGTGACTGGTGACTGGTATCAGGCACGTGACTACCCTTTGTCGGCGGGACTGCCGTCACCGGCCCATTGCTTATTGTTTGTTCTTTAATCTGTAACACCGGACATTTGGCCTTATCTCTCTCTGATCTGGTCTGGTCTCGTCTCTATAGCTGATTATGGATCAAAACTAAAAATGTGCAGTATACATCTTAATATTGCGCGCATGCACGTGACACCCGCGGAGTTGTAATAGCGACAAATAATCACAGGTTACAGGATTATTGATTACACGAATTATTACAATAGATTAAAAGGAAAAATACATTCAACAAAATATAAAAAGGAAGGAAATAGAAGTAAAGGAATTGATTAAAATAAAATAAAATAAAATAAAATCTAAAATAATAAAACACAATTTATTATTTAAATCTTTGGCTTTTTCCAGAAATACTGTTTGTGTGTCTTTCTACAACTTCTTAAATGAGATGAAGAACCTTTTAATTCTTCAACTAATTTAACTCTTTGTATATCTGAATCTTTTTCAGGAATATAATAATATTCTTCATCTAATTGTTTACCAGCTGCATCTTTACCTTGTCTAAAAATAACTCCAATACAATCAATTGAATGAATTAATAAACATCTTAATTGTAATTTACTTAAATTATGTTTTTTAATAGAATTTAATTCAATAATTGAACTAAATGGAGTTTGAAGTACTCTTGAATATGCAATATGATTAGTAACTAAATTACAAATATCATCTAATTCAGGTATTGTTGATAATATTTTTTCAATTTCTTCTTTTGGCATTAATCTAAGTATATCTTCTTCTGTTTGTTGTCTAACTTTCTTTGGCCTACCTTTCTTTTTATGTTCATTATCATTATCATGTTCTTTTTCAATTTCATTTTGAATTTCATTTTCATCAGAAATTATTGGTTCTGGTGATTTTTCTTTCTTTTCAAAAGTTAAAGATTGAGAATTTGAAGATGATTGTGAAATTTGTTTAATAATATCTTGCTTAACATTATTATTTACTAAAGGTTTAATAATTTCTATTTCCTTTTCGTTTTTCTTTTCCTTTAAATTTTCAATTGCTTTCGATTTCTTTATTTTCTCAATTTTACCAAGTTTAATACTATCAAGTTTTTCAATTTTATTAACAGTATTTTTGGTAATATTAGTTAATGGAATTCTATCAATTGAATTAGAAACAATTTTAGTTGTTGATAAAGGAATAGATTTATTTGAAATTTTAACTTCATTTTTATCTTCAAATATTGAATTATTTGAATCTGATGTATTTGAAATTGGAATTGAACTTGGAATTGAACTTGGAATTGAATTTGGAATTGAATTTGGAATTGAACTTGGAATTGGACTTGGACTTGGACGTTTATAAATAATTGTATTTGCTAAATCTTTCCTTTCAATTGGTCTTGCACCGGTATTATTAAATTTTTTATCTTTTAATTCATTCAATGTTGGATGTGTTGAAAATTTTAATTTACCTTGCTCAACAATTTTTAATAAATCATCAGTTGATAATTTTCTTGATCTTTTAACATTATTATTTAATGGTGGCTCAATAATATGGGCATTATTATTGATATTATTTTCTAGCTTTTTATTTGCAATTAAATCTAAATTTGGCTTTTCAAAATCTAAAAGAGCTAGATCACCTCTGAAATCTAAAACGGTACCATTAATTATTGGCATTTTAATTGATTCACCTTTAAGCATATAAAAATTAGTATAAGCTGAAGTTTTTGAAAGAATTCTTTTTGATTCAATTAATGATTCAGTTGATGTTTCATTATCATCATCATCATTTAAATCATTTAGTCGATTATTATTTTCATTGATTTTAATCAAATAATAATTATTTGAAATTTGTTCAGTATGAATCATCTTTGGAATTGTAATATTTAAACCATTAAAACCTAAACAAGTTAAAATAATCATATTTGAAATTTGATCATATTTAATATTTGCATGAATTCTTGAAATTAATTTATTTTTGGAATTCAATTTAAAACTACATGATAAACCAGATCTACCAATTTTAAATGTATCACCATTTAATGGTACATGAATTACATTATGAAAATTTTTTGCATTTAAAGGTTGAGAAATATCAATTTTAGTATTTTCATTAATTTTTAATTTTTTATTCGAATTTAAAATTATTAATGATTCATTTAATTTTGTTGGTGAAGAATTAGCAGAAATTTTTTTGGTAATTATCATTGAATCATCATTTTCAGATTGATTTGATTGATCCGATTGATTATCATTAATTATTGTAACATCACCTAATGAAGAAGATGGATCTGGTGTTAAATAAAAATCATCCTTTTGTTTTTTAATTAATGGAAATTTTTGTTGTTTAGAATTTGATTTAGTTAAAATATCAAAAATATCTCCTTTAGAGAATTCATTATTATTCTCAAGCTCAGCATTAAGCAATGGAGATGATGGTGGGAATTGCCTATCAATACTCATTTGTTAATAAGTCAATTGTATGATTATTAGTTTATGATAAAAGATAAAAGGGAAGAATATATATAATAGATTAGATATTATGATATATAGTTTGAACAGATATGTATGTAGTTGAATTGCAAGGAGAAACAACGATGAAAACAGCTCTGAAAACAAACAACACGAAAATGTCTACAAGATGTTGTGACAGATGCTAATAATGATGCTCTGTACAATGTTTCTATAGTGATACACAGAGATAAACACAGACGCCAAAATGGGAACAAAGAAAAATAAAAAAATAAAAACGACCGCGTTTTGGAAACAAAAAAGAAAACAAAATAAATAAATAAATAAATAAATGCGAAAATAAATAATTCACAATTTCTAACGCGCCCGTCACGTGCACGCACCGAGGGTTTGACCAGCCCGCTTTCACCGCTCTGCCAACTTTTTTTTTGTTGCGTCTCTCTGCCACGCCACACGCAGTCACAGACACCCACCCGCGCACCGCAGATATTGTGCCTGCTCTCGCCCTTCGCTCTCTGACCTCCCAGTCTCCCAGTGCTCTGCGATTGCTCGCTGGAGGTGGCAGGCTGGTTGGGTACTGCTCCAAATTTGCCTTAACCTACATTTCTCTGCATTAACTATGTATGTAGTGTTTAACAGTCACTTTCAAAAAAAGAACCTTATTTTCCACCAGATAACGATACACAGACAACATGAGTAGTATGTACACGACAAATAAACTGACAAATCAACAGAATACCTGAAAATATCAAAGAAATTATACTGTATTCAAAGCTATTGTTATGATTGATTGAAATATTAGAGAACATATATATTGGAAAAAATTTTATTATTGAGACAAATTGTACTGAATAAAAGACCAAAGGTAATATATATTGATTGGACAAATTTATTTTATTTGAAAAGTTATCTTTAATTTAATTATTCAACACAAAACCTATTTATGACATTTTTATCGAATAAGAAGTTGAAAAATGGAAATGAAAAATTTTTAGTGAAAATCAGTTTTATGAAATATGTTCAAATATGCTGAAATATGTTACATGATTGATAGTTAATTTGAACAATTGATTAGTTGAAGTTTCCTAAATTACTGAATTACTTATAAAATTTGAAAAAAAAACTTCTAATGCAGAAACAAAAATTATAATACAGTACAGCAATATTCTTTGATAATTAATATCTTATATCACAATGACACTAGATACTAACATTAATATTCTTCATTGAATTTCCGTTATATTATTCACATTTATTATTATTTTACTATAGAGGGTACTCCATCTTTAGGTAAGAAACACGTCAAATCCCACACTTTATGTAAAAGATGTGGTAAGAGATCATTCCACAACCAAAAGAAGACTTGTGCTTCTTGTGGTTACCCAGCTGCAAAGATGAGAAAGTACAACTGGGGTGCTAAGGCAAAGAGAAGAAGAACTACTGGTACCGGTAGAATGACCTACTTGAAATACGTTTCCAGAAAATTCAAGAACGGTTTCCAATCTGAAAACTAAAGAATTTCTTTCACATAGTTTATATAAATCATAAATATTAATAAAAAAACTCTTTGTACTTAAGATTAAGAAATTTTGAAGAAAAAAAATGTTGATTCATTTTTAAATGTAGAGATAAATTTTAAATCCTTATTCTTTTCTATTTTATTCTATTCATATATATAGTAGCTATACAAGGTAAATAATTAATTAGCAAGCATCATAAAATCTTCGTCTTCTTCATCGTCAATATAATTAATACTATCATGTAATCTATCTGCTTCATCACCTGTAACTGACATACTTACAATATCTCTAGCTAAATCAATAGTTTCATCAGAATAATTAAATTCAATTCCATTATATAAATCAATTTCAACATGAATTCTATTTTCAATAGTTTTATCTTTATCCTCTATTGATAATTTATCAAAAGAAATAATTGAATTCCAAATTCCAAATTTATCTAATTCTTTCATTTCTTGTTCACTATTAAATAATGTTAATATATATCCTGATCTTCTAATTTTTTCAATATAATTAATTGATTCATTTTTCATACTTTTAGCTGAAATTCTTAATAAAACAATTATCATCTCACGTAATGTTGGATTACCAATATCAGTCATTGTAATAATATATTTTGTTATTAAATGATGTAATAATGTAACTGCTTTTGAAATTAAATCAATTCTAAATTTATTATTTGATGATCTAACATTTCTAAATAGAATTTCTTGTTCTTCACCAATTAATTTACTTAACACATTAACTAATTTTTTAGTTGTATACATTTTATTTTTTTGTGTTTTATTTTGTACTGATAATCCACTTGTTGTTTGTGTTGATGCTTTAGGAGGTGATGGTAAATTTTGCATAATTAAAACTGAATAAAATATTTCAAAAAGTTCTAATATTTTCATCTTTGTACTTAATAAATAATATTCTTGTTTAATAAAGTCTTCAGATTTAATTTTTAAAACTTCTTTATAATTATCAAATGAATTAGTACTAGGATTTGAAGATAATTTATCAGATGGAATACTCATCATATCTAATAATTTAAGATGTCTATTACTACCAATTTGTTTATTTAATCCATAAATATTATAATGAATTTGTGATGTTTTAATAGATGTTAAAAAAATCATAAATTGACCTAATAATCTACCAGATGATTCAGAAACTTCCTTTTGTTTAGTTAATTTTTTATTTTGAACATTATCATATGCAAATTTATCATCATCAGTAAATGAATTAATTAATATCTCAAGTGTATTATATATAAATGAAATTGGAGATTTTGTTGATAAAAAACTATTAAATAAAAATTGATCTGGAATTTCTTTCCAAAATATAGAATTTGCCTTTGAATTATTAAATGAAAATATATGAAATGATGCAATCTTACTTAATGTTGTTAAAGTATCCATTAAAAATAATGATGTGAAAACTTCTAAAATTTTAACATGCATTGGTTTTTCAATAAAACTATAATCAATAATTTCATTATTTTCTTGATTTTGAATTAAAACATATTTTAACATTTGATTAGAATCTGGTAATGCTAAATATTCAAATTCTGGTTTAAAAATATCTTGAAATTTTTTAATAAATAAAATTATCATTTTTGTAATCTTCCCAATAAATATATCATTTATTGCTTTAGGTCGATAATTTAATGCAAAATTAATCAGTGATAAAAGAAATGGAATTGGTAAAAGTTGAATTGTAGAATTATTTGAATCTTTTTTAAATGTTTCTTCTAAATAATCCATTAATACATTAATAAAACTTGATAATAAATAATCAATTCGATTTTTATCTTGAAAATTAATTAAATATTTTAAAATTACAGATTTAAAACTTTCTTGATCTTCTTTAATTGTAAAATTATTTGATGATGTAAAGTTAAAACTAGAAGATATATTCTCTAAATAATGTAATGTTGAATGTGGCATACCAGGTATAACATAATTTGAAATTGCTTCAAGAAATAAAGTCTTTTCATCTTGAAAAAATGTAGCTTGATTCATAATAACCACTTTAATTTCAGGTGATGATATATTATCAACACTTGTTGTAATAGGAGTTTGATAAATATTCGATATATTTGCGGTAGAATCTGTAACATTTGATGTATTTGATGTTGAATTTGCTGTAATATCAGCTTGTAATTGAGATTGAAATTCAATATCACCATGATTATGATGATTATTATTATTATTATGATCTGATGTTTTCAATTTTCTTTTTCTACTATTTTCTTGACATAAATTTTTATTTTCAGAAACTAAAAATTCATTTTCTGATTTAATCTTATAAATAGTTTCATTCAATGCTTCAATTGATGATACTTTTTCCTTTAATAATTTTTCAAATTCTTCTTTAAGTCGTTTTTGACTATCTTGTCTTTCCTTATGCAATTTTTCAATTTGACCTCTCAAAATTGAATTTTCTCCTTTCACTTGATATATATCTTCTTTATTTGATGATCCATTTAAAGGTCGTTTCTTATTCGTTTCTACTTCTTGTGGTAACGATGCATTTATTGAATTTCGTATCGGAGCTATAATTTGAGATTGTTGTAATTTTTGTGTAGCTTGTGCATTATCATAAACTTTATCAAGATCAAAGTCATCATCATCATCAAAACTGTCATTATCAGACATTGTATGATGGCCTTAAGAAAACGTTTCAAAGTTCAAATATCGAATAATACTGATCAAAAAGTTACTTTTCTTACCTAGGGACATTTGGTGTCATATTCATGTTGAGCTCTATCTATATACGCGTGGAGAGACATAGTAAATTTTTAAGGCGAGAGAAGGCTGCACAGCCAGGATTCTGGGGTGCATTCTCTATACAGAAAAATTTTCAGAGTTAGTTAAACTTAAAACGAAGGAGTTTAGAACTTTTGTATCTCTCTTTGGATTGAAAAATAAATAACAGAAAAAAAAAGATACAACCATGGTTGCCGATTCTAAGGAAAGAGATGCTTTGAATGCCAAGAAACACGGTGTAAAAAGAGCCGTTCCAGAAGCATCACTTGTACCAGTACAGCCCAAACCATTAAGTTCAAAGGATAAAACAACAAAAAGACTGATAGTAGTGCTTTCTCAAGCATGTCTTGAAACACATAAAGTAAGCAGTAGTAGCGGATCTGGACATGATAAATATGTTTTATTAAATTGTGATGATCATCAAGGTTTACTTAGGAAAATGGGTCGTGATATCTCTGAAGCTAGACCTGATATCACTCATCAATGTCTTTTAACATTATTAGATTCACCAATAAATAAAGCAGGTAAATTACAAGTTTATATTTTAACAGCAAAGAATGTTTTAATTGAAGTTAATCCATCTGTTCGTATTCCAAGAACTTTTAAAAGATTTTCTGGTTTAATGGTTCAACTACTTCATCAATTATCAATTAGATCAGTTGATTCCGAAGAAAAATTATTAAAAGTTATTAAAAATCCAATAACAGATCATTTACCAACAAAATGTCGTAAAATTACACTTTCATTTGATTCAGAAGTTGTTAAAGCACAAGATTATATTTCTAAATTAGATGATGATGAAAGTTTATGTGTTTTTGTTGGTGCAATGGCTAGAGGTAAGGATAACTTTGCTGATGAATATGTTGACGAAAAAATTGGTTTATCTGAATATCCATTATCTGCTTCAGTTGCATGTAGTAAGATGTGTCATGGTGCTGAAGATGCATGGAATATTCTTTAAATTATAAAGCTTTGAAATCTGAAATCTTAAATACAAAATCATAAATATAGATTATAATAATATTTCATTGAATATTGAATATTGGACCAAGTTGCCATTCTTATAGCTCTTTTTAATATTGTATTTTTAACTATATAAACTATATAAGTAATACTCTGATAAATTTTATTTATTCATTTACATATACAAACTAAATTTGTTTTATGTTTCTTAAATTATGAGGTTTTGAACTTTTAGTTAACTTGATAACAATAGATGATCGCATTTACGTAATTGAAAAATAATAACCGAAAACGGATTATAGTATCCTCCAGAAATATATGATCATATTTACTTATCAGTTTCAAGAAAATAATGAGATCCGACAAAGCAACAACTTTGTATTACCATTTTTAGTTTTTGATTAGTATTTATTTTCTCTTTTTTTATTAATTTAATTTCTCTTTTTTTTTTTTTTTTGAATAAACATGCGCGACACCAGTTTTGTGGCAGTCACAACATCTGTTTCTGTCATGTTTGTTGCCTCCAACTTATTTCTATCTTCACTTAAAAAGAGTGTTTTCCCCCAATTTTAAGTTCTTTCCATTGCCCTGCTTTTTCCTTTCCTAATCATTTTGTTTTTATATCTTCAGTGTCTCTTATTGTAAAGTTATTTACATTTCAAGGTTTTTTGATTTTGACAAAGATCAAATAATCTTTTTAATTTCAAAATTATTTGCTACCGTAAAATTGTTTAAAATTTAAAATACTTCAAAAAACTTTAAAATTATATTAAAAACCCTTTTAAAAACTACTTAAAATTAATTTGAAATGCCTATCTTTGAATCACCAGCTATTTACGTTCAAAGTACTTTAATTACACTTGCAACTTATTTTATTCAACATGCATATATTAAACCAGCAATTGATTTACATTCAACTGATGCAAACTTTGTACCTTTAGTTCCTACAAAAGCTGTTCATATAAGAAGAGATAATAAAAATAGGCAAACTAGAGTTAATGTATTTGATAATAAAGGTAATAAGATTTATACAATTGAAAGGGAATCTGCAAGTACACCAACTTGGTCAATGTTTACTTATCCTCATAGACATGAAATTGCAACAATTAGAGCTGGATTTTTTTTAAAATCATTTGATTTTCATAATAAAGTTGGTGTTACTCATAGAGTTTTAGAACGTGAAAATGGTTTATCAGGTAGGTTAAGAACTTTTTATCTTAATGATGGTTATAAATATGTTTGGACAAGAGGTGCTAAATTTTTAGAACGTGTAACAAATCCAGGTGGTAATGAAGAAGAAACTAGGGAACGTATTGCTAAAGTTAAATTAATGAGACAACGTAAATTTGATTATGAATTAGTTATTGATGAAAAAAAAGTTGATATTGAAGTTGCAATTGTTACTGGCTTCTTATGTATGATGACATTTTGGGGTATGGGTGATATTACAGAAACTGTTGGTCCAACTTATATTCCTGAACCAAAAGTTGAAGAAATTTCAACTATTGATACAACAACTTCAAAACAACCAGAACCAATTATTATTGAAAAGGTAATTGAAAGAATTGTTGAAAAAGCTGTTCCTACTGAAACCAAAACTGAAAGTGTTCCAAATATTACATTTGAAGTTCAAGCTGATGATGATGCTGATGTAATTATTGAAAAGGCTTAAATTAGTTAGTTAATAATTTATTTTTTTTCAACTATTTTTTTTAACTTTACTCTTTACTCTTTACTTATATTTTAAATTTAATTCTTCTTTCACATTAATTAGCTTTTATAAAAATTTTACGTCATTAAAACACAATGAATCAATTTCGTAATGCATGAAGATAACCGATAAACTCATTTAATTGCTATATATTTGTAGCATGTAGCATGCATGTACCTGAAAAAGATAACGCGGAGAACGGAGATGTTACCGGTTGGGAAAGGTCAAGAAAAAGTGGGAAGTGCATCTAAATTATCAGGTATTACGTATTACACATTGATGATGTATTTGATGTGTGAAATAGCGTAAAGGCATGACTTATGCATATATACATATAGCTCATACACACGGGGAAATAATTTTATTTGATTTGATTTGATTTGGAATGGAATGGGATGGGATGATATGACTGAAGTGATTGCGAGTTGTGTATTTAAATGACAGCATATTCCCTCTTGATTATTTTTCATTTACGTTGATGTCACTATTTTGATAATACTTCCAATATCATACATCAGAAATCAAACTACAACTATAACAACAAGAAAAATGAACTTTAATGAACAAGTAAACACATCGAAATCTCCATCACCAAATCAAGAATCTAATACAACACCGGCAACCACTGCAATTTGTCCGCTTTGTCAGAAAGTTTCATGGACCGGTGAAGCTGATGATAAAGATGAAGTTGAAAGTGTAATGAATAATTTTGTTTCAAAAGATTGGTGTAATTGCAAACATATTGTGAGTGATGATTATGTTGAATATCCACCAAAGGCAGGAACTGGTGAAAAGGTTGATGAATAATTAAGTTATTGATTTATATAGTGTATTTATGTATTTATGTATAGAAATTTGAAGAAACAAATAAACAAACAAATTATTATTATTGCTATTAGCAGTATTATATCCTTCCATCTTCAAAGCCTCTAAGCCTCCAAGAGTGCACCGCCACGAGTACTTGTGGCGAATGATGCGCCCAGTCACGTGCTACTGGTTTTGATTTCAAATATTTGTCATCTTAGTAAGCGAATTGCAATTTGTCAGTTGCCTGTGCTTTTTAAACGTTGAAAACTAGTGGACAAACAATGCTTCGGAGTTGCGGTTGATAATTGATAATTGGTAATTTGCTTACTATTACTGACTGCTGACTGCTGACTTAGTTCTTCGATGCATTCTATTTTTATTTAAAACGTCCCCCTTATCTCAGTTTCTTGGTTTATTAATTGACATATTTCCCCCTATTTTAATATTTTTTTATAAAGAGAGTTTGACTCTTCAATGAATATCCCATTTACAACAATTTTACTTGCTATTACTATTGCTTGTATGTCTTATTTTTATAAATTAATAAATACAGTTTCAAAATCATCTACCAAAGTTATCGATCAAGTTAAAAATATGTCATTACCAGATTACGAACATTTTATTTTCAATCAATCAAAGAAACCATTACCAATTTTTTTCTTATCTCATGGTGGTCCAACATTTGCTCATAAAAATGATAAGTTTGGTAGTAATTTAGGTGCTTGGAATAAAACTAAAGAAATTGGAAATTATATTAAAAATACTTTAAAACCAGATTTTATAATTGTTGTTTCAGCACATTGGCAAACAGAAGTACCTGATGAAATTGAAATTTCAATTCCTGGTATTGGTGAATCTTGGTATCATCATAATGATGTTAAATCAAAAAAATTAAGATCTGATGAAAATTCTTTAATTTATGATTTTTATGGATTTCCTGAAAAATATTATAAAACTCAATTTCATACTGTTTCAAATAAATTTATTGCAAATGATATTGTTAAAACTTTAAAAGATTCTGATTGGTTTCAAGCTAAAACTCAAGAAAGAGGTATTGATCATGGAGTTTTCGTTCCAATGAGAGTTGCTTTATCTGATGATGTTGAAATTTTAGATACTAATAAATTAGATCTTGAAATCCCATTAATTCAAGTTTCACTTGCTGGTACACCAGATATTGAAATTCATTATAGATTAGGTGAAGCATTAAGTAGATATAGAGATCTTAATGGTATGATAATTTTTTCTGGTATGTCTGTTCATAATTTAAGAGATTTGGGTATTGCATTTTCAAATGATAATAAACCAATGCCATATGGTAAACCATTTAATGATTTATTAACAAAAATTTTAACAAATAAAGATTCATCAAAAATTTTAGATGAATTTAAGCAAATGACTAGAATTCCAGAACAAAATAAACTTTATAGAAGTTCACATCCAACAAATGAACATTTCTTACCATTAGTTGTTGCAGCTGGTGCTTCAAGAGGTGACGAATGTAAATTATTATATAGTGATGTATCTGGTTCTTTAGGATGGAATCTATACAGATGGGGTTCTACTGACCAAGAAGGTTTATGAATTACGTAATAAACATACTTTTTAGTTCTATATAGTAATGATAATAAATTTAACATGAATAGTTCACAAAAGAGTGTAATCCCAGCTGTTCCAGTGTGATGTGTAATGTGTAATCCACCGCTATCTGTAATCTCTGATCTATCTCTGATCTGTCTCGATTCTGTCTCTAATCTCCATTGCTATTCTATTTCTATTTCTATTTCTATTTCTATTTCTAATCACCTTAGTCATCCGGTGCGGAAACATCGAAAATCGCATTATTTTAATGTCGAGCTGATAATTAATAATTCGCAGTTCACAGTTCACACCAACGTTGAACTGTGGAGATAGCGATGGCATGGAGATGCAAGTCAGCCGTGTTGAGATCGATTGTGCAAGATCATCTCATAATGCATCTCGTGTGTTGGGTGCCACATTTTCTTTTCAAACGGTTCCAAAGACCAAAGACTATAAATATCACACTATTTCCCATGCCCACAGTTTGTCTTCTTCCATGCTGTTGACATCTTATAACTTTTATTTATTTAAACAACACAACATAATATATACCAATCATGACATACGAACAATTTGAATTTAAAAAATCAGATAAATCAACTCCGTTATTCTTTTTATCTCATGGTGGTCCAACTTTCGCAGACAGAAGTGATCCACATGGAAGCAATATAGGTGCATGGGATAAAACTAGGGAAATTGGTAAATATGTTAAAAATAATTTAAAACCAGATTTTATAATTGTTATTTCTGCTCATTGGCAAACAGATTCTAAAACAAAGATTGAAATTACAATTCCAGGGCCAGGTGAAAAAAATCATCTTATAAATAACGTTGAATCACATAAAATTAGAGATGATGAAAACTCTTTAGTTTATGATTTTTATAATTTCCCACAAAAATTTTATGATTCACAATTTCATTCAATTTCAAATAAAGCAATTGCTAATGATATTGTTAAAACAATCAATGAATCAAACATCTTTACTGCTAGTACAAAAGAGAGAGGTATCGACCATGGTGCTTTTGTTCCATTAAAAGTTGCATTTGCAGAAGATGTAGATGTTTTAGATAGTAAAAAATTAGATATTGATGTTCCATTTATTCAAGTTTCACTTGCTGGTTCACCTGATATTGAAATTCATTATAAACTTGGTGAAATCTTAAGTAAATATAGAGATTATAATGGTTTATTGATTTTTTCTGGTATGTCTGTTCATAATTTAGGTGAATGGAGATCTTCTAAAACTAATCAAGCTGAAGAATATGGTGCTCCATTTAATGAATTATTAACTAAAATCTTAACTAATAAAGATAAGTCTAAAGTTTTAGAAGAATTGAAAGATTTACCAAATGGTCAATTTAAAACCATTTATGAAAAATCACATCCAACAAATGAACATTTCTTACCTGCCGTTGTTGCCGCAGGTGCATCAAGAGGTGATGATATTAAACTTTTGTATGGTGATGTCGTTAGATCTCTTGGTTGGAACATTTATAGGTGGGGTACTACAAATGTAGATTCCTTGTAAAATTCGTTGTAAAATTCTTTTATTATTTCTCTGAAACTTTTGTATTTATTATTCAGATAGAAATATATATTTATATAGTATATAATATAATAGTATAGCTTAACACTTCTTGCATTATCAAAGAAAGTAGACGAAAAAAATATCATCAAAAGAAGAAAAATATATATGCGTGCGGCTGACACCCCGATTTTGTCAACTTTCTTCTCCGACACATCTGAAACACATACCAAAATGTTTCACTATATAAATTTCAAGCCTACAAACAAATGGTTTGTTGTTATATATATATATATATATGTCTAATATACTTTCAAACATATGCTTAGGCTTACACCTTTTTTCTGAAATTATGATTGAATCCCTGTTTTATTGTTACACGAACTAAATAAAATAAGAGAAAATATGAAAGATAATTATACGGATCCGATAACCATAAATAATTCAACATATCGAAGACCATATTTAAATTTTAAAGAAAAAATAACACAATTATTAATAAATCCATATTCAGTTGTTTTATTCTTATTTATTATTAAACTATTCTTCTTTTTAAATTCACTTATAAATACTTTAGAAAATGCAAGATCTCAAACAACATTATTATATTCATCACTTGAAGATTATGCTTCAAATATAGTTTTATTTCCACATTATATGGCAAAAGTATCAAATGTTATGATTGCTAAATCTATTGAATCTGCTAATAATGGTTTAACCAAAACACTTGAATTAATGATAAGTGCTTCTGAAAATATTATATATTTTGTTGTTGAATTATCTATTGGTACTTATGAATGTTTACTTACTGCTGCAATTGATGATACTGCAATTGCTGCATTAAATGCAACTGAGGAAGTTATTACTGTTGTTAATGACACAATTATATCATTTGCTACACTTTTAGAAGATGGATTAGAAGATTTATCTGATGCAATAAATGATGTTGTTGATACAGCTGAAGATACAGCTGATGCATTAACTCATTTATTTAGTAATAGTAATTCATCGAAAAAAAATTTAACTCAAGTTCATAATAAAGTAAGTAATATTAATTTAACTATATCAAATTTAAAAGATTGGGAAATATCAGGTAATATAAATTCAAAAATTGATAAATTAAAAAATGAAATTTTAAATTTTACAGATGTTGAATATTATACAAAACAAATTATTAAAGCTCCATTTACAGAATTAAAACGACAAGTATCTGATAATTTAAATGAAACTTTTAGTGCTGATGATATGTATGTTCCTGGAATGGCAGAATTAGATTTTAGTTTAGGTACAGAAAATATTAATAATTTATATATTGATTTAATTAAAATTGCGAAAACAGCAACACATGTAATTATTGGATTAATTGCATTATCAATTTTAATTTTAATATTATATGAATATTATATTGAATTAAGGGATTGGAGAAGAGTTATAAGTGCATCTCAACATTTGAATTTTGCAAATGAATCATTTATTAAAAATTCAGATAAGAAAAAATACAATATTGAAGTTATTAGATGCATGCAAGATAGGAAAAGTAATATGATTGGTGATATAATAACTAATAAAATATTTCGATTAAAAAATCCAATAATTATTAATAATATTAGGTGGATGATAAGTTATTGTGCATCTCCAATTTTATTATCATTTTTTTTATTAGGATTATTGGGGATTATTTCTGTTATTTGTCAATATATAATTTTAACTTTAATTACTAAAGTTGATTTTAATGGAATTAGTTCAGAAATTTTTGAAAATACAAAAGATGATATTTATATTGCCTTTAATAATTCACTTAATGAATGGACAAATGAGACAAATATTTATTTACAAGATTATGAAAATGATGTAAATGATAATCTTTTTGGATGGGTAGATACAGCTGCAATGACAATAAATAATACAGTTACAGAGTTTGATAAAGAAATGAATGATGCTTTAGATTCAATTTTTGGAAATACACCTTTATATACCCCAATTGAACAAATTGTAGGTTGTGTTATTGAATCTAAATTAAAAAAGATTGAAAAAGCAATGACTTGGTTAGAAGATAATGCAAAGTTAGTAATGCCACAAATGAATCCTAAATCAATAATGGAAGAAATGATAAGAATTGAATCATCAAATTCAAGTAGTACTTTAACAGATAATATTGATAAATTTAAAGAAAAATCTAAAGAATTATTACATGATGTAATTAAATTTTATAAAGATGAAAATATTAAATTATTATATATTTCCATTGGAATATTGATTGTTTGGTTTTTATTTTTTTGTTTAGGATTAATAATGCTTTTCTGGAAAGAACGAAAAATTAGAATTAAGGCTACTATAAATGAAAAAGTTGCTTATGATGAAAAAGAAGTATCAAGTTCTACAATTAAAATACCTTTTGATGGAAGTTCTTTGAGATCATTATCAAGTGATAACTCTTGGTTATCTGTTATTACATTTAACAATATTGCACAAAACTTTCTTGATAAATATATCAAAGCTAAGGAAAGGTATGTTCGAACACCAACAGAACCAAGTAATGAAGATAGTAATGTAAAATCAATTATTTTAGATAATTCCGATATATCTAGTAACATTGAAGATGCTAAAACTTTAGGTGAAGATGATGGAACTTTATCTGTTATTGGAGAGAGTGATAAATCAATAGCTAAAGCTTTAAGGTGGTTACCTTAATAATAATTAGGTAGGGTTTTAAAAATTTCTGTATAGTACACAAAAGAATATTTATAAGTAACTAAATTTTTTAAAAAAAATATATAAATGATTCTTCAATTCTTTTATTTCTTTTCTTTTTTCTCCTTTTTATGTTTCTTTTCCTTCTTAGGAGTTTCAATATTTACACTATCATCATCATCATCATCATCATCATCATCACCTGCATGCTTTCTTTTCTTATCTTTCTTATCTTTCTTTTCTTTCTTCATGAGTGGATTTTCTCTAGTATCTTCTTCAGGTGCTATATAATCCTTTGCCTTTTCTTCTTGTTTAACTTGTTTCATTTCATCTTGCTTTTTCTTCTTTTCTTGTAATTCTTTAACCTTCTTTTCTTTATTACTTAAGAAAAATTCACCAGATTCAATTTGAAGATCAACCTTACGAGGTAATTGTTGAGGTGGGAAAGGAGTGTAAACTTTCTCTTTCTTTTCTTTATTTTGTTTAGGTTTTTTACGATTAACAGATTTCTTCTTAAATTGAGGTAAAAATCTATCCCATCTTTCATTTGCTAATTCGGGTTTCTTTGCTAATTCTTTTTTAATCATTAATTCTTTTATATGATAAATTGGATGTATATTTTTCATACAATCTTCTATAACTCTTCTTAAAGTTTTTAAACCTTGATGTGGACCCATAATTGAAACAGTATTACCTTGAACTAATATATAACAATCAGTTAATAATTCTAATGCTTTAAGTGTATTACCACTTGGTCCAATTAATCTTTGTCTTCTTTTAACAAATCTTTCTTTATTTCTAGTATAACCATCAATTTTAATAACTTCACATGCAATATCATCTTGTAAAATTTTAACAGCTTGTGGGAATGGTACAGATCTAGCTAATAATTTAACTAAATCTCTTGCATTTAAGATTTGTACAGGATCAAAAGTTTTTCTTGTTGTTTTAACAGTCATTGAACCATCAACCAAATTAAGAGTAGCATCAATATGATGTTTATTCAATGCTTTAACAACATCTGTCCAAACTGATTTAAGATATTCTTCTCTGTATTTCGGAAATAATGTTACAAATGAAGATTCTTCAAGGAAAGAAGAACCACTTACGTTGTCTTCTGGTTTGAATTCATCAATCTTCCACTTATCTATATCTGGAGTATCCCAAGGCTTTTCTTTCTTATGTGTAGAGACCATATTTGTCGTTAATCTATGTATAATAACCTTATAAATTTATCTTTTTATTGCAGCTATCTTTTCATTCTTTTAACTGTTTAAGTTTGAATTTATAAAGATAAAATTTTTTTGTTTTTTGTTTTTTTAAAATTTCAAATTTCTCTTTTTTTTTTTTTTTTGAATTTTGAATTTCTCAAATTTTTTGAATTTTTCATTTTTTCAATCTTTTTTTGCCAAATTAAATTTTTTTTAATACTTTACAATTTTCAAAAGATATTTTCCTGTTTGAACAAAAGAATAAACAACAATAATAACAACAACAACTTTACAATGAAAAATACAAGAATATCACAGAAAGGAGGGAAAAGAAATTCCGGGTCCGGAACGGTTTTTGGATCGATATCGAAAAAACAAAATATTAAGACCCTCTCTAAGAAGAAGCAAAAAGCACTTAGTAAAAGTTCTAAAGTAATGATAGAAAAAATGAATAATCATACTACAGAAGATGACATTGCTAACATAATAATGTCAGTTGAATTACAAACCGATACTAAAGCGGTTGAAAATAATGGAGAAGATGATAACGCTTCTGTTATTAAAAAGGACACTGGACTCCGTAGTCTTGCGACTACTAAGTTGAAGACCGATCAAGTCAAGGATGCTGCTACTGCGGAAAAGCACAAAGCTGTCCAGGACGACATTGCTGAACAGTTGAAGATGATCGATGACTTTACTCTTTAAGCCTATCTACCATCCATCTTGATACTATCAGTATCAATATCAGTATCAGTATCAGCATCTCTGTTACACTTTATATATCTTTTCTATAGCAATAAAATAAAAAATAAAACCAAATAATCAAGTCAAATAATAATTTTGAGCAGCCATAGTAATAGTACCGCGGCGCTGCTGGAAACGGCAAAAGGTAAACACAACAATAAAAGATGTCTTTGATCTTTGATAAAATTGATAAAATTGATAATTGATAGTTTGGATACTACAACACTGACTTCTGACTGCTTTTCTCTCCCAGTCATTGGTCTTTTTCTCTTAACTTCCTCTCGACAAGTAACCACAGACACCCATTACATTTATGCAGAGCCCATTTCCAGGTTACTGGAAAAATATCGACTTATTAAACAAAGATTCGAAATCTATTCTTTCCCAAAATCAACATTTACAGAAACGTCTAGAAGATTTGAACAAACAACTCCAATACAAAGATGCAGAGCTATACAATGTTGAAACAAGATTAGAGAATCTGGATATTTTTGAACAGCATCTGACTTCACTTAATTTAAGATGTGAATTCTTAGACAAACAAGTTTCAAATTTAGAAAACAAACATAGATTTACTCATCATACAACCCAACAATCTTTTCCTTCATTATCTAATAACAACACTCCACTGAATGGAATGAGAGAATTTAAAGATAGGTCATGTACTAATCCAAACTCAATTAAAATTGAATGGAGAACAACTGAAACTACATTAGAAAATTTATGTACAGAATTTAATTATCTTAAAGATCAATTAAATATTGCAAATAACCACTCAGGTATGGACACATCTATTGTAGAAGATTCTTCCATTTTAAGTCGTTCTGCAACAGATAGATCGGTATCAATATTTTCCGATCAAGAAGCACCATCAATGGATGATGATTATAATACTTCTAATATACTTAAAATAAAGAGTATATCAGGACCTTCTTCTTCTTCCATATCTAATACTTCATCAAAGAAATCTATTCAAGGAAAGAAAAAATTACTTAAAATGGAGAGTTTCTTAAACTTTGCAGATAATATGGAAAGTCAATTAGAAAATATTAATACAGAAAATGATATTGTTCCTTTAAGAGGATTTAATATTAATACAATGAATGAAAATCCTTTATGTGAGAAAATTACTGATAATAAGAAAATAAAAATAAAGGGTAAACAATCAATTAAAAATATGAAGAAGAAATTAGAGATAGTAGACCTGCCTTCAATTATTGAGGAAGAAATTCATCCTTCTTGTGATAATGTTAATAATAATCAAGATCATGATAGTGATGAAATTGAAACAGAAGATGATGAATATCATGAACTATCTATTGCATATGATTCCAGATTTAATAGACGACATAATTCTTTACCTGAAAACTCATCTCTTGATGGAAATAATATTATATTCTCCTCAGATGAATCAATTAGACATTTTACTTCATATGATACAGGTTTAAATTCAAGATTTAATCATAAAAATTACGATGTGACAGATTTTCTATTTTCAAAACCAGCTCAAATGGAAGACAATCAACATATTTCATCTTCATCACCATATTCAACTTTTAAAGCTAGTTATATTGATGATGAATCATACTATGAAGATAGAAATCTTATAAATTATAATCAATTAAATTCAAAATTGCAAACTTCACTTCTACCAGATTCAGATTCTGATGAAAGTTATGGAGATGAAAATGCTACACCATTACTTTTAAAAAAAGAATCTCAATTGTCATTATATAAATGCAATTCACATGAAAGTATATTTTCAACAATAAATAATTCTAAATCAATTAATCGCTTTCCTCTCAGGGAAAAAAACTTGGATCTAAAAGCACAAACTATGAAATGGCTGAAACCAAATATGCCACTCGTTTCATCATCTACACAACCTTTTGTTCAATCACTAAAAGTTTCAGTTAATAGTAATGCTCATAATGATATACTGAATATTCTTGGTGTAAATAAGGATAGTAATTCAAATATAACAACTCCAATAAAATCTTCTGCATCATCAATAAGAGATACTACATTGATTTCACAAAATAACTTAACCCCAAATAGAGAATATTCTTCATCTCCTATGCTTATAAATAAAAGTAATGATTCCCCAATTCGAAATGTTATCAATAACAGTGATGGTCACTTATCATCCTGGTTTTCAAGTTTCATACCTAATTCGGCTTTTACCAATCCAGAGATTGGAAAGTTTATTGGCCAACCCTCAGGAAAGAATATCAATGAGACTAATATAAAAAATAAAAGTAATTCATATAATTGCAGATATAAAACTGGTGAAAATGCATCGGTTTTGACACCTGTGAATTTTAGGAAAGTAAGAACAAATTTTAATGGTCCTTCTTCTTCTTTAACAATCAAAAAAAATGGTGAAAAAATAATAACCCATGGTTACGGTTCCGGATTTAATAATAAGAACGTTATCAGTTCACGTGTCAGTCATGGTGCTTTAAGAGAAGCATTAGAACAAGATATGATATTTTAATAATAATAATAATATAATAATAATAATAATAATAATAATAATAATAATAATAATAATAATAATAATAATAATAATAATAATAATAATAATAATAATAATAATAATAATAATAATAATAATAATAATATATTTTAATTTTTAATTCAAATTTTATATTTTTTTAATTTTTAATTATACGGTAATACATATTAAATTAAATTAACGACCCTTTTCAACCTTTGAAATACCATGTTTTCTGCTTTTTGCAAGCATTTTATCTAACCTATCAACACCGGAACCTTTAACAACAGTTTTATTTTTAAATGCAGATTCAAAAGGATCTGTTGTTGTCAATTTTGTAACTGCTGCCTTAGAATTTGTAACTGTTTTAGCACTTGTTGTAACATTGACATCTCGAATAATATTCCCTGTATTAGCACTGATTTTAACTTTCTTTTCAGTTGCTTTTTTAAATGATTGAGTTACAGAATTAGACTTATTAGATAACAATCCAAGAGGATCCAAATTATCAAAATCAATATTATTTGAATGTGCTCTAGGTAATGGAATTTTGGGTGCATTAAGTTTTCTTGTTAATTTAACACTTGTTTTCTTTTTTAATTTTTTTAGTTCTTTTGCACCATCCATATCATCATCATCATCACCATCAGTAATATCCAGATCATCACGTAATCTTTCTAATTCTTGATCTTTAAATGAACTAAACTTTACATTTTCATCATCTTTAAATGAATGCTTATTTGATTTTCTTTTCTTCAATGGTGGTCTTTCAAAATCATCATTATTTTTTTTATTAATATCATTTTCTTCTTCTTCATCACTAACCAATTCACTTAATGTATCAAAATATGAATCTTTGTGCAATGACATATGAGAAGGCATTTGAATGTCCATAGCATCAAAAAATGGTTTCTTAGGATCATTAGCAGCAATTTTACTTTTATTATTCTCTGCAAATTCTTTTCTTTCTTTTATTTTCATCCTTCTAATATATTCACGATATCTATACATATCATCATTCCCTTCATCATCTGATAAATCAACAGCATAAACACCATCTTTTGCACGTCTTTCACCAAGTTTATGAGTTTTAACATCTTTATAAGTTTTACTAACTTTTTCTTGATCTTCTTTAAGTTCATTCTCAATTTGAATTCTACGCATTTCATTCTCATCAATTTGAATATTACTTGCATCATCAATAAGTTTTTCATCTTCACTATTTTCTTCATCTGAAAGATCCCTATCAGCTCCCCCAACACCATGATATTCATCATCAGATTCAACAGCTTCATTTTCCATTATATCTCCTAAACCTTTAGATTTAAATTCTCTTTCTCTCTTACGTCTTAATTCACGTTCTTTCTTTTTGGCTAATTTGATCATTTCTACACGTTTTAATCTCATTTCTTCAGTTTCGTCCTCTTCTAAATCTATTTCAGCATCATTATCTGAATCTTTCTTAATCTTAGATTTTCTCCCAACTTGAATTTTTTCATCATCATCGTCATCATCGTCACCATCATCATAGGTATCTGCATCATTAACTTGTGTTTTAATTTGTGTACTTTGAATCACTGCATCACCTAAAGAAAGTACCTGCGTTGAAGCTCCAACATCTAAATTTTGAGTAGACATACTTAAAGTATCAACTTGAGTTGCAAGAATTAAGTTTTGTGAATCTAAAACCTTTTTCAAATTTAATGAAATTTCATCATCTTTTTTATCAAAATCTTTGTTAATATCTTTATCATTATTTTCATGAATTTCATCATCTTCATTTTGTAATTGTTTTTTTAAAAATGATGTTTCATTCATTAAATTTCTACTATTATCTAAAGTTGTATCATCTTCTTGAGTTTCTGAAATCGATAATTCTCCATTAATTCCCTTTTTCATCTTTAAAAACTTTTCAGCATCAGTTAAACTTAAATTGTCATTAACTTTTTGAGTTTGAGTTTTATCAAAAAGTTGACTAAATGATTGAAAATTTTTTAAAGCATCATTTTGACTAAATTTAAAACCATCGTTAACATCTAAATCTGAAACCTTTT
Organism: Pichia californica; assembly: GCA_030574395.1. Taxonomy (NCBI): domain Eukaryota; kingdom Fungi; phylum Ascomycota; class Pichiomycetes; order Pichiales; family Pichiaceae; genus Pichia; species Pichia californica. The sequence continues at coordinate 72,672 of JAJMEW010000166.1, forward strand.
GAGTTGAAACAAATGGTTCTTCATCTAAATCATCATCATGATCATCTAAATTATTATTTAATTTCTTTAAAGATATTTCAAGATCTGATTCATTTTTATCTTCTTCATTATTTGATTCATTATCACTTGGTAATTCAAAATCACTTGAATAATCACTAAATTCAGGATCATTATCAAAATCATTTTCATCATCATGAGATGGGAATTGTCCCTTATTTACAAAATATTTTTCTTTTTCCCTTTTATTCTCTTCTCTTAAATGTTTTTCTCTGGATTTTGAATTCTTCATTTGTTCTTGAAGTAACATTTTAGCAAGCATTTCATCAGTAAATACACTATCACCTGATTGATTTTGCTCAGCATTTGTATTAGATATAGTTTTATGCTTTAATTGTTTAGCATTAATTTTTCTAATTCTATCAGATAATGTAGCCTTTTGTTTCTTTTCTAATTGTGATTTCTTCTTTTTCGAAAAAAATAATTTAACATCTAACATTTTAGTTTTTTTATTAATTGATATATTTGCTTCATTATTTTCATCAATATCATTATTATTAATATTATTATCATCATCATCAAGATTATCACTATCTGATTCAGAACCTAACTCAATCAAATTTTGATTAACATTACGGTTAGATTTTAATCTTATAAGGTTAGTAATTAAATTTTTTTTATCATCTCTTTGAGGTGATGTTGGAGGTGTTGTTGATTTTCTTTCATTTTCAGAATTAAGAAATTCATTTTCATTTTTAAAATTATCTTGTGTTGATTTATCATTTTCTGAATCTGAATCTGAATCAAATTTAAGTTGACCTAATAATTTATTTTTTGAAAATTTAGTTGGCTGAATTATTGGATCTTTTTTGATTGCCATTTTAATAAGTTCATTTTGTCTTATAAGCTCTTGCTTTTTAGATCTTTCATGTTTTAACTTTTGAATTATAGGAGCACGCCTTTTATTTTCAATAATTTTTTTATTATCACTCATAATATCATTATTATCATTATCATCATCCAGATTTAATTTTTTTTGTGATCTTATCTTTGATCTTTCAAGTTTCCTAGCTAAAAGTCTTTGTTCTCTAGTCATATTATGATAATTTTCAATTTTAGATGAAAGTTCATCTTCAGATTGATTTTCATTGTCTATTTCATCATCATCATCATCATCATCGTCGTCAACAAATAATGAACTTAATTGGGTTGTCGGTTTAGTCATAATCTTTTCATCATCATCATCATCGTCATCTTCATTTAAAGGTGTTATATTTTTGTGTTTTTGAGTTGGCTTAATGATATCTCCATCATCATCTTCATTATCTTTATCTTCCACATCTTTATTACCATTATCATCATTATCATCATTATCATAATCATCATTTGAAATATTGCTTATGATCTGAGTTTCAGCTTCAAGGTCAGTATTTAATTTATCTTCTAAATCTTCAATTTGGTTTTCGTTTTCATCATCATTATTTTCAGAAGAAAATTTGAGACGTCTTGAAGGTTTAACAATTTCATCATCATCATCATCATCATCATCATCATCATCATCATCTTGTTCGTCTTGTTCATCTTCTTGTTTATCTTGTTTATCTTGTTCTTCTTTTTGATTTTGGTTTTGTTTTAAAATACTAGTTTCTATAGGTTTATCAAGTTGAGTTTGTAATGATAATTTATTTTCATTTTGAATAATATTATTTTTTTCTTTTAATTTTTCCATTCTTTTCTTAACTTTTTGTAAAGCATTTTGTAAATTTAAATTTTCATTATTTTCAATTTCATTATGATTAGTATCTCTATCATCAAATATTTCAAATTGTTCTTCAATTCTTTTAGATTGATGTAAATCATAAATATCATTTTCAGATTTATTCTCATTATTATTATCGTTATTACCTATATTAAAATCAATAGTTTTTTGTAATGAAGTTCCAACAGGAACATCATCATTATCCAATGCAGCCAAAACATCCATATCTGGTTGATAGATTATCAAGCAATATGTACATCAATATATAAATTAACAACATGAAACTCAACTTTAAATATATATATTGTGTTATTAGTTATTATATTGTGTTTATCCTTTGTATACATACGCGTCAGTCAGGGAGTGATAATTCTGAGATTGATATAAAAAGAAAATAAATGCGAAAATGAAGTTAAAATGAAACGCGTATATACAATTTATTGATGTGGTGAAAATGTTACGTCAGCAGGAATCCAGAAAATAAAAGATAAAAAATAAAAAATAAAAAATAAAAAATAAAAAATAAAAATTTACCATTTTCACATGCAAATACAATGATCTTGTCTCGTCTCGTGGCATTTTATTGCCTCATTGGGAAGAGCATGATTACAAATTATAACTGATTAATCTATTATGTGCTTTACTATTTAAGTTAATACCTGCACGTGTGCATGTGAAAAGTGCAAAGAGCTAGTTTATTCGAATTATTTGAAATATCTTAACTATAAATAACAACTTCATTCCTGTTTTTGGGGCTTTTATTCCACCATCAACGGATGATGAGGTATTTAATGGCACTGGTGGGGTAAATAGTTACATGCTATAAGATCGATAAACACACGTGCAGACATGTTGAGATTATAAAACATAAAACACAAAACACTAGCAGTGTCTGTTATAAGCGGAAAGCGGACAGCGGACAGCGGAAAACAGAAAACAGAAACGGTAGTAGGTAGTAGGTAGTATGATCAAATCCTGGCAGATCTGGTATCTCCCACTTGGCACTTCAACCAGCCAAAGGAACAGGTGCCGCACGTCTTATCTCTTCCAGCAACGTAATGTAATGTATCCAAAAAGGAAACTTTTTTAGCTAGGGACATACTCCCAGCCATCTAACACAGTGTTCGTCCTTTGTAATTCGGACACTCACATGGGACATATACTTTATTGGTAATAAGCAATTGTAATTATAAAGAACACGGGGGCATCGATTTATAACGTATAACGGAGTTGAGTAATGTGATATTGACATGCAGTGTTTTCCCTTTTACTGAATCTTAAATCTGATAATTTTTCATTGAACATTGTAATCCATACAATCACCAGTAAAATTGATGGATTTATTCTACCTTGTACCTTTAACTTCAGTTTGACACAAAAAAAGGAAAAAAGAAAAAATGAAAAATAATCTGTAATAGACTGCAATACATACTTTAACTAAATGCGTCAATAAACCTGATATTTCATCGATGATCGATGCTTCCTGTCTCTATCAATTTGACACTTGTATTGTTTTATATCGCATTGCTAATTGTTAATTAATTAATTAAACTATTAGTGATGCCTTTTAATTTTTAACTCATTCTTGTCTATCTACTTGTGACAAAATTATAAATCTACTTACTTTTCCACTTTATAATTCACCATCCCCCCTTTCCTTCTCTTTGTTTTTACGCTTTTCTAACTATCTTCATTTCTTTTTTTTCTTACTCTCATTTTATTTCTTTTAATCTTAATCTTTTTCCCTTTTAATATCAACCACTCAATCAATCAATCAATCATTGTAGTATTAACAAACTTAATAATACATTATATATACAATGCCTTTCAAAGATTTACCACAAATACTTAAAAAGGAAATTACTTGGGGTAAACAAGTAATTACAGAAGATGAATTACAACATTTAGAAGTTACTGATAAAGATGGTAATGTTATTCAAATTAATGAAGAAGATATTGCTCCAAGTGGTAAAAAAAATTATTGGCCAATCTTTACAGCTGGTGCTGGTTTATTCTCGGATGGTTATGTTAATAATTCAATTGGTACTGCTTCAACTTGTTTATCAATTATTTATGGTAAACAATATTCTCAATCACATGCTTTAAGAAATGTTTCAGCAATTGCTTTCGTTGGTACAGTTGTTGGTCAATTAACTTTTGGTGTTTTCTCTGATTATATTTCAAGAAAAACTGGTATGCTTGTATCTTCTGGTGGTTTAATTTTATTCTCAATTTTAGCTGCTGGTTGTTGGGGTAAAGGTACTCAAGCTCATTATGGTGGTAATGCAGGTGGTTTATTTGCTGCTTTAACAGCTTATAGATTCTTTTTAGGTTTTTTTATTGGTGCTGAATATCCAACTGGTTCTGCTGCTTGTGCTGAAGCTTCAGCTTTATTACCTGCTGGTAGAAGAAATAGATATTTTGCTTGGTTTACTAATTTTATGATTGATTCAGGTTTCGTTGCATCAGCTTTCGTTCCAATGGTTTTATTATGGATTTGTGGCCCAAAACATTTACAGCCAGTTTGGAGAATTACTTTAGGTATTGGTGCAATTTCACCAATTTCTTTATTCATTTTAAGATTATTCTTTACCGAGGGTAAACAATTTCAAAAATTAAATTTAAAAAATACACAAGTACCATTCTTATTAATTATTAAATATTATTGGTTTAGATTAGCAATTGTTTCAATTATTTGGTGGATTTATGATTTCTCTGCTTATGCATTTGGTATTTATTCTTCACCAATTTTAGCAAAAATTATTAAAGATGATGATTTATATAAAACTTTTGGTTGGAATGTTGTTTTAAATCTTTTTTATTTACCAGGTGCTTTCTTAGGTGCTTTAGCTACTGATTATATTGGTCCAAGATTAACTTTATCATCTGGTGTTTTCTGTCAAGCAATTGTTGGTTATATTATGGCTGCATTATATCCAAGATTAGAAAATGAAATTGGTGCTTTTGTTACTGTTTATGGTATTTTCTTAACATTAGGTGAATTTGGTCCTGGTGATAATATTGGTTTATTAGCTGCAAAAACTTCTGCAACTCCAGTTAGAGGTGTTTATTATGGTATTGCAGCTGCAATTGGTAAAATTGGTGCATTCGTTGGTACTTATGCTTTCCCATCATTCCAAAACCATTATCCAGGTGTTAAAGGTTATCAAGTTCCTTTTTGGCTTGCTTCTTCTTTAGCTATAGTTGCAGGTTTATTAGCATTATTTGGTTTACCACCTGTTGATCAAGAAGCAATGCAAAGAGAAGATTTTGCATTCTTAGCTTATTTAAGTGAAAATGGTTTTGATATTTCAACTTTAGGTGATGGTACTTTACTTGAAGGTGATAAAATTTCAACTTCTGATGTTCCTTCTTTTGATAAAGAAATTTATGAAGTTGAAGAAGGTGAAGATCAAAAATTATCAACATAAAAATATTTATTAATTCTAAAATATTTCCTTTTTTTCCCTTAATTTCCTTTTTATTCTCTTCGTACTTAATAATTAAACCTAGTTCTGTTATTTATAAAATTACTAGTTAATATTTTAAACAAAGCTTTATTTTATATTTATTGATATATTTTGATTAATCACTTTAAAACTAAATGTCTTATCTTTTAAATCATTTGAAATGCATGTGGCTCAGCTGCAAACAGCAACAATAGTATTATAATGATGATAATATTAATAATAATACAGCTCTATTTCTCAATCACTATGATTTATAATTTATATCATAATGAAAATGTACATGATCTATACATTCTTTCATACAAATCAAGAAAAGGCACGTTTAACAAGATATTAATATTAAATCACCATAAGTCATGCATCATAAATAAATTATAAATTCTGTCATGAATGTGTATTTACCATTAACCTTTGTTACATGTTTGATATTATTTTTATGGGTTCATTGATTCTTTCTACTAGATTACTGCTGAACTCTTCAAATCCTGCTCTATACCGAAGCTTCCCACGATGTACTGAGTTAGGTAACCATTGTTTCTGTTGTGGTTTGTGCTGGAGGCTCAAAACTAAGTCACATCTCAATCTCGTATCAATCGATTTTCCCACTCCCCACACCCCCCACTAATCAATCACCACTCACTACTACCACTCACCACTCACCTAAGCAGAAGCAAATTGAGGGCCCACGCTTCACGCTATAGAGTGAAGAGCAGACAGCCAACTGCTAACTACTGACACTGACACTGACACTGACACCGACACTGACACTGACACTGACACTGACACTGACAACTGACAACTGTAGGCTAACTATCTGCTTGAGAAACCCCTTCTGTTCCTGCTCTTGGTCAATTCTGCAACTTGCCACAGGCATCTACACACACACCATACACTACTTTACGCAATATATCAACGATTCTACATTCTCAAATACTCATATCTTTCCATTCTTGCTGAAGAACAATCAGATCAATATAAATATTATTTCTAAAATTACATTCCAATCACTTTCACAAACTTCTATCAAACCACATTAATAATTTGTTTTATTTAAATATTGCATATCATTTAATCAATTGTTTAATTAAATAACAATGGATCATTCGAAGAATATTGACCAATCCTATATTTTTACTAGCCCGTCAGATGTTTCAATTTCTTCAACACAAAAAGAATTTGAGAAGAAACCATCTATTCCATCACAATTGCCACCTACAATGCCACCTTTAATTAATGATCCTAAATTAGTGAATAATGTTCCACTACCACAATCGATAATATCTGAGCAACAACAACAACAACAACAACAACAACAGCAACAACCAACGATCCCACCTCCACCACCTCCACATAGAGGTATATCTTCAACAATATCCCAATCGCAACCTTCTCAAACTTATTACACACCTTCAAGAAAAACTCCACCTCCACAACCTCAATTACCAAATATTCCAACTAATAATACCATTTCTAATAATACTTCATTACCACAATTGCCTCCTGTACCACAAGTACCACCAACTCAACAACAACAGCAGCAACAAACTCCACATCAACCACAAAATGCGGTTGGTAGACCTCCTAATTTAGTTAAATTAGCTCCAGGTACTCAATTAACTGTTGGTAAACATCAAGTTACAATTGTCAAATATTTAAGTGAAGGTGGATATGCTCATATATATGTTGTTAAAACTAATCCAATGGAAAGAGGTACAGATATTGCTTGTTTAAAACGTGTAATTGTACCAAATAAAGAAGGTTTAAATCAACTAAGAGCAGAAGTTGAAGTTATGCAAAGATTATGTAAAGCAGATAATATTGTTAGATATTATGATTCAAATGCTTCACGTTTACCACATTCTCCAGGTTGTTATGAAGTTTTAGTATTAATGGAATTATGTCCAAATAAATCATTATTAGATTATATGAATAGTCGTTTAAGAACAAAATTAAATTCAACTGAAATTTTAAAAATTATGTTAGATATAAGTAAAGCTGTTTATAATATGCATTCAATGAAATTAATTCATAGAGATATTAAAATTGAAAATGTTTTATTAGATCAAAATTTTAATTTTAAACTGGCAGATTTTGGTTCAACTTGCCCAATTTTAAGAGTACCTAGAAATCAACAAGAATTTCAAATTTTACATAATGATATTTTACTTCAAACAACTCCTCAATATAGATGTCCTGAAATGATTGATTTATATAGAGGTTTACCAATTGATGAAAAATCTGATATTTGGGCATTAGGTGTTTTCCTTTATAAATTATGTTATTATACAACACCATTTGAAGCTGCTGGTGAATTAAGTATTTTACATGCTGCTTATAGTTTCCCAGCTCATCCACATTTCCCTTCAGGTATTAGAAATTTAATTAATATTATGTTACAAGAAAATCCATCTTTTAGACCAAATATTTATCAAGTTTTATTAGAAGTTTGTAAATTATCAGGTTTTAATAATGAAATAACAAATAAAATAACAGAAGGTTATACAGATATTTATAATATGGGTCTTTATAAATATCCATCAGCAGAACAAATTCATCCACCAATTGAACCTTTTACTCCAAGTATTGTTCCAATATATTCACCATTTAAAGCAGCACCAAGAGATCCATTAGAAGTTCAAATGGAGATGAAACAAATGATGAAACAACAACAACAATTACAACAGCAACAACAACAGCAACAACCACCACCACCATTACCACCACAAATATCTGCTCCACAACCAAAACAATCCACGTCATCATCATCATCTAATAATAATAATATTTCTGATAATACATCTAATTTTAACAGTATTGAAGATGCTGATCCATTTTCACCAAAGAATCTTAATAGAACATCAGGAACAAATAGTTCGATTAAAAGTTTACCAAAGATTACACTTACAGGTGTTAATAAATCTTTTGTAGATCAATCAATTAATTCTAAGAAAGATAATGAATTAGATAATAATATTAATGTATCATCTACTGATGAAAATTTAAATGAAATTCAATTAATTGATACATATGATGAAAATAAAAGTATTTCAAGTGTTAATATTAAATCATCAAAATCAGAATTATCGAATGAAGATTTAACAATTCATAATGTTGAAACTAGATTCCCTGAAATTGATATCAATGGAAGTACAAGTGTTAGTAGTAATAATAATAACAATAATAATAATAATAATAAGAATGATAGTAATAATATTTTACAAGTTAATACAGGACATAATATGTCATCATATAGTCAAGGAAATGTGAGTAACGATAATATTAGAAGGAGTAAAAGTTTAAAAATTGATGGATCATCAAAGAAAAGATTTAGTGTGAATAATCCATTTCCAATTTTAGATAAGGATAAACTAAATTTTGAAAAAACAGGTGATAGTATTATTTCATTTGAAGATATTAAAGATGATTTAATTAAATTTGATAATGCACCAAATAGTGAAAATTCAATAATTGAAGATGATAAAATAATAAATTCAAATTCAAATTCAAATAAGTCAACACTTGACCCAAATAATTTACAATTTATTGCAGGAAATAGTGGTAGTGGTATTAGTATTAATAATATATCATCAACGACATCAAATTCCAATTCAAATTCAAATACTCACAGTGTGTCCGGTTCAACAACACATAATTCTAAAAGTGTTTTAAATCTTCCAGGTAGTTATAGAAGATTAAGTTCTGAACAATTAGCACAAGAAATTATTGATTTTAGTGATGATGATACAGATTAATTACAACGAGTGTGCAATTTAAACTAACACTTGATTTTTTTTATACAAATATATATATATATAAGTAAACCTATATTATATAATAGATAAACTATTACGAATTCAGATAATTTGTTTTCATAAACACATCGAATGTAATGTCATTTAATAAATATATAAGTTAGATATAAAGAAAACGTATATATATATCTAAAATCAATAAATAAATAAATAAGTTCCAAAATTAGTTGCATTGCGATTAATATTGAAATTGTTGTTTTGTTGTTTTTGTGGGGGGATGGGGGTGGTTGTAATGTTGTTGTTTTAATTGTGTACTGTATGTATAAATCTAAATTTAATAAATGAAATAGATGTCTAATATACTAAAAAAGGCGAGTTATTATTGATACTCAATTGATAAGGAAATAATAAATAATAAAACAGTTTAAATTTCTTAATGATGAGCATGATGACCTGGTTCTTCATCAACTGGGAAAACAAACCAATCATCTGGTTTATATTCTTCAGCAACGACACCTTCACCAGCAGCAGCTGAAATAACATCAACTGGAGCAGAATCATATTGAGATAAAGCATCAGCACCTTCAGCTTCTAAAGCTGGAACCTTTGCTGCAGTTGGCAATTTCCATGGTTTTGTTGCTTCTTGAGCAGCAGCTGCAGAAATTGGAGTTGGTTTAAAAGCTTTTAATTCTCTAACATAGAGATCAGCAATAAGATTTGAACGACGTGCTGAAGTTGTGAATTGTCTAACTGCTTGTCTGAACATTTTAAATTGAATAAATACCTTTAGTATCTGACAGTTGGTCAATCAGGAACGTAAAGGGAAAATAAATAAAGAAATTAAAGAAAGTTTGTATTCCTGTAGTTCATCATACACACATCAAATTGCAACAACATAGAGTGCTCGTTGCGTTGTTCGTTGCTCGTTCTCACTTCTCACTTCTCACTTCTCACACACTCGCTCATTGGGTGGCAAAATAGAAAACTGGGAAATGTGAAGAAAATAAGAGAAACTGAGTGAAGTTAGAAGTTGAGTGAAACGGGCGAGAAAGAAAGCTCATTCATTGGCTGGGGGCCCGGGGCTGCATAACCAGCAAGCAGTGGGATGCGTCGATAGACGGCTTCTCCGCTCTGCACTGCCCGGAAAAATTCACATTTACAATTACAATTACAAATACATTTACATTTTACATGTTTAATTAATGAGATACTATTTTATATTAAGTTTAAAGTTAGTATAAAACGGAGAATACTAAAGTACAAAGGTGTTGACATTCACTAGCCAACGGTGGAGCCACATATCGATTCTCTATTATATATGTATATAGAGATCGTATTGTTTCTCTCCATGGTGATTATGTTCTTTTTGTTTTTGATGATGATGTAGAATTGTGATTGTGATTGTGATTGTGATTGTGATTGTGCTTGTGATCTGTAGATTATTATGATTATTATTATTATTATTATTTTATTAGTAAATGTCAATTAATTTTCTGAATTATCTATAAATCAGCATCATCTTCATCTGGTAATGGCATAGCTGCAGCTTGATCCATTTCTTGTTGATATTGAGCTAATAATGCAGTATCAACAGTAACTTCAGGTGGAGCTAAAGCTGGAGATTCAACAAATTCTAATTGATTATTACCAACTAATTTTCTTGCTAACCATAAGAATGGTTTTTCAAAATTATAATTAGATTTTGCAGAAATATCAAAATATTGTAAATTTTTCTTTCTATGGAAAGTAATAGTTTTTGCTTTAACTTTTCTTTCCTTAACATCAACTTTATTACCACAAAGAACAATTGGAATATTTTCACAAACTCTAACTAAATCTCTATACCAATTTGGAACATTTTTATAAGTAATTCTTGATGTAACATCAAACATGATAATACCACATTGACCATTAATATAGTAACCATCTCTTAAACCACCAAATTTTTCTTGACCTGCAGTATCCCAAACATCGAATTTAATTTCACCAAAATTAGTGTAAAATGACATTGGATGAACTTCAACACCTGATGTTGCCATATATTTTTTTTCAAATTCACCAGTTAAATGTCTCTTGACGAAAGTGGTCTTACCGGTACCACCATCACCGACAAGGACGAGCTTAAATGTAGGAACTTCTTGGGCCATTTTTGTGTTGGATGTTGCTTGTATGAGCTGGTTTAGTGTGAAAGGGTAAAAAGAAAGTGAAATCGAAGGGGAAAGAGAAAAAAAGGGAGGAGGAGAGGGACAAGAAAGCAGTGTATATAGTATTAGAATAGATGATCAGGTGAAGTGTACAAGCAAATTGCAAGCCAGCGAGCCAGCAGCAGCAAATTTTGATATTAAAAATCAGAAACAAAATCAAAAATCAAAAATCAAAATAAACAATTTATTAACATAAAAATGAAGATGAAAATAAAAATGCCCGAAAGGGGCGCACCATTTTGACGTGGCAAATTAGTGGCAAATTAAAGTGGCAAATGGCAAATTTGCTGATTTGCCCTCAATAAAATTTTTCACTTTCTGTTCGTTGCCACTTTGTTTAACGACAAAAATCTTCCGCAAAAGAATCGACGCGTCGCTCGGGGGCTCGTCACATTATATCACATTACATACACATATCACATTATATCACATTACATAGATATATCACATTACATACATATATCACATATTTACATTTGCTGATATCTCTGATGTTGATACCCCCCTCCTTCATTACCAGAATAATATCCTCCTCTATTCTCTCTTTCACGGTACCCACTTCCAGATCCTCCACGACCTCTTCCACGACTAAAACCACGACCTCTTCCACGACTAATACCACCATTATAATTATTGCGAACATTATTATATCCATTATTAGAATATTCTCCTTGATTGTACTCTCCTCTTTGTTCTTTCTCATAACCATATCCATAACCATATCCATAACCATAACTATTTCCATTTCTATAATTATTTCCGTAACCATATCCATATTCAACAGCACTATTTTGTGAATCATTTACTTTTATTGATAAATCTTTATTTGAATTTTTCATTATTTCATTATTTAATGTTATATTAGATTCTGAAACTGTTTTATTACTATCTATATTTGATTTTGTAGAAATAACATTTGAATTTGTGTTTGAGTTTGAATTTGAATTTAAATTTGAATTTGATACTTTATTATTTGTTAAATTATTTTCTCTTGTTATATTCAATTTATTTCTTGGATTCCTTCCTTTATATCCATATGAAGTACTTGGAAATCCATATCCATTTACATTATTAGTTCCAGTTATTGATCCATTAACATCAGATTTAAAAGTTTTCTTAAATGAATTGTTATTATTTGATTTATATGGTTGATTAATTCGATTTTTATATATAACATTCGAATAATTCATATAAAGCGCATTTGGTGGTGGATTTGGTAATGAAATACTAGTTTCTGGTACTGGTAATTGAAATTTTGATTTATTATCATTATTCCCATATAAATTTAAATTATAAAAATTATTATCTTTGAAAAATTCATTATTAGATCCTGGAATATCATTATACATTTCTTTGAATAATAAATTATTCAATGATGGATCTCCATTTATTTCTTCATTAACTTCAGGATATTCATTCCTTATTTTATCGTAATATTCAAAATATAATCTTTGATGATGTTTACCATGTAAATGATTTTTTCTAATACTTCTAGATCCATGTGTTAAACATGATTGACAATATGCACAATAATATTTCCCCATATTATATTGTTAAGTTTGATATCTATACTTTTAGTTATTATATTGATAAAATTATAAATCAATATTTATTAATGTTTTACACTTACCAATTTCCAATTGCTAGAATAAATAATTTCATGTAATAACTAGATTTTCTCTCATGCTTAAAAAACAAACTTTTTAAACCTCAAAAAAAGTGCGGCCGATCGACGAATTTCAAATCAAATTTCAAATCAAATCAAATGTCGCTCACAAAACTCCTGTTTAATGTTTAATAACACTTAGGACTTTGGACACGTTGAAAGTTGATAGAGTTATCATTTGTTTCAATATTGAAACGGCTTATTGATTTATAACATTACATCAAACAACCAAAAAGTTAGTGACATTTTATTATTCACAATGACTGCCGTTCTTCCGATAAAATATGATCCTACAAGTAAGACGATTTCCCTAGAGGAATCTGTTCCTTTAAGCAGTACTAAAGATTTCCAAATTGAAGTATCACAAATTAATACATTATATAGTGATTTTATTAAAACAAATTCAGAATTACCACCACCACCAACAAAAGAAGCATTTACACAAAATTTATCAATGATGGTTAAAAAAATGCATGAATCTGCAGTTCTTCTGATGCGTCAAAAATCATTTGAAGAAGCTGCAAAAAAATTTGATATTGCATTAGGACTTGCTAGTGCAAGATCAAAATTTGAATCATTTCAAGCAACATTACCTGAATTAATGATATGTTTAATTGGTAGATGTGATGCTTATACAAATGCTGGTTTTTTCGTTGAAGCATTAGAAGATGCTGAAGTATTAATTTTACTTGGAAGTACGATTCCAGATAATCATTTAAGACGTGGTATTTGTAAATTAAATTTAGGTGATTTTGTTACAGCAAAATCTGATTTTGAAAGAGGTTTAGCTTTCAATTCTAAACATCCAATCTTGCTTAAACTTTATGATATATGCAAGAAACTTATTGATGAAGAAAATGGAGATGTTTGATTACTCATTTTCTCTACTTTTAACTTTCATACCATTGTATACATATATATATATTAGATATTAGATATATATACACTGCTCCATAATTCGATACTTTTTTGCTACTTGCGAAGACTACAACGGTTAAGAAACACGTCACATCAGCTGGTAAATGTGCATGACACGTAAAAAGCATAAGCACCGAAAAACCCAGCAACCGCTGCCGACAAAGCGGGAACGTGAAGGTGAAGGTGAAGGATTGCACTATCTAACAGATGCCCAATCCAATGCTCAATTCAATGTTGAATACTAAACCCCCTATAACTTATCCTTTCAATACCCACCAGTCTTGTTCTTCTACCGTCTTGACAACGCCTGGATTTGAATTCACACATACAGACTGCACCATGTCCAAGTTTTTGGATCTAAATAAAACTAAGGATTACTCTCCAACACTAGTATTCAGGCAACAACAACAGCAACAACAACAACAACAAGAAGCACTATCGAATAATCCAACTACTACACAACCTCTAGCTGAAAATAATGGATCTTCTCTTCATACAGTTTCAAATCAACTTCCTGATATTAATACAAATAATATAGGGTCAAATAAAGGTGTTCTTCCCTTTATTCAGCGTACAAATTTACCATCAATTCATAATATTACAACAACAGAAACTCAACTTCCAGAAACGACAAATCAACCTATTGTTCCTAATAAAGAATGTAATTCACAACATGAAATGATAGAAAATCATCTAAAATTACCAGATTCTAATATTTCAAATATTCCTTTGCATATGAGCTCAAATCTTACTATACCCACATCAATTAATAATGTTTCAACCATTTCTAAACCTGGAGTAATAAGTAACAACATATTGCCTTCTACACCTGGATCAACATCTGTCAGTCTAGGATCTCAGAATTATCTTAATAAGTTAAAATCCGATTTAGAAAATAATAAAAATAATGATGATGATTATGGATCAATTCCAAATACTATATCAATGGCTTCAATTCCATTACCTGCAATTAAATCTTCTTCTTTAGCATCAAAAAGTTTGGGTTTTATTAATCTCACAAGTGATGATGAAAGTGATGAAGATATTAGCTTTGATGCTGTTTCTGGATTAAAAAATGCCCCTTTAACAAATAAAAATGAAAAATTACCAATTTTAAACTCATCATCTACATCAGCTACCAAAAAATCTCCTGAAGTATCACTTAATAATTTGTTAACTTCAAATTCAATTCCAAATTATTCCTCATCTATCGGTATAACACCATCAAACTTAAATTCTTCTGTGAAAAGAGAACCTAGCTTTACAACATCAAGTCAAAAAACTCCAATTACTCTTGATAAATTTAGTTATAAAGATAAAGATGATAAATCAGAGTCTGATGATGAAGAGGATGATGATGATATTATAATTACCGGTGTTAGCTCACATCCAAATGTTTCAAATAATGTTGATACAACAAATATTTTATCAGCAGTTTTAAATGGTGGTGGAATTAAAAGAGAAAATCAATTTGATAATGATGAACTTGCTAGAAAAAGACAAGAAATTTTAAAGAATAAACAAGAACAAGTTTGGAATAATATTAAAAAGGAAGAAAATATTCAACAAAGTATTCATTCAAAAGCTGAACTTGAAAAGAAAAAAATTGAAAAGGAAAGAATCGATAAATTACTTGCAAATTATCCTCATATTAAAGCATTACCTTCTAAATACCAAATTAAATTTCCAGAAAAAATTGTTCAATTTGAACCAGTTCCAATTTTACCTGATTCTATTAGCCCCAATGAAGTTCGTCAAGATGTGTCAGCTAATACCCCTCATGATTTTAGAGCAACTAAATTTAGACAAGAAAATTTGGATGCTATGTATTCCGTTATATTTAGATATAATAAATTAAATGATTTACATAATAGGCTTGATAGATTTTTAAAAGATGCAGTAAATATGAGAGCAATAGTTCAAGAAAAGGCAACTAAAACTGCAGGTCTTAAAAAAGCCGATATTAGATATAATCAAATATTAAGATTTTTAGATGAAAAAATTAAATCATTATCATTCTTTTATGGAAGTATTGGTAGAGAAACTTTATTAATGAAAAAATATAAATTAGATTTAATTTCAAGATCAGCATCAATGGAAAAAATTAGAAATATTTTTATATTACAACGAAATATTGTTGAAACTGTTCCAAGGATTGATATGTTTAGGAAAGTTTTACCACAATTAAATTTAGTTGTTAATACAGTTACAGTTATGTGTAAATTAACAGGATTAACATCTAATGAAGCATTACAAATTGTTCGTGGATTTGGATTAACTCCTAAAAATGTTCCTAAAATTCAAATACCTGATATACCTGAAAGTAAATTAAAAACAGAATATACCAATGATCCGTTAATGAATATGATTCATGAAACTTTTGATAATATGAATTCATTAAGTAATAATGAACCAAATTTTATGCCCTTTTCCAACGTCTATGGTGATAATATGGGTCGTTTAAATCCTTATGGTGATTTAAGAGAGACTGAAGGTATTAAAAATTTGATGGAATCTATTAAAGTTACCGAATTTAAAGAAGAAGGTTTAGCTAATACTCCTGAAGATATGTGTATATCTTTATTAAAACATCAAAGAATTGGTTTATCATGGATGCTTAAAAATGAAGAAGGTACTAATAAAGGTGGTATTTTAGCTGATGATATGGGTTTAGGTAAAACTATTCAAGCAATATCATTAATGATAGCTAATAAATCAAAAGATAATAAACAAAAAACAAATATTATTATTGGTCCCGTCTCTTTATTAAATCAATGGCAACAAGAAATTGCTATGAAACTTAAAGATGATAAACAAATTTCTACATATTTATTTCATTCTTCAAATAAAGTTAAAACATTTGCAGAATTGGCCCAATTTGATGTAATTTTGATTAGTTATCAAACATTAGGTTCAGAATGGAAAAAACATTATGCTAAAGAATTAGCTGAAATGAAAAAAAATATACCTAGGAAAAAAATAACTGAATATAAATCACCATTTTTCAG
Source organism: Pichia californica (assembly GCA_030574395.1). Classification (NCBI taxonomy): domain Eukaryota; kingdom Fungi; phylum Ascomycota; class Pichiomycetes; order Pichiales; family Pichiaceae; genus Pichia; species Pichia californica. The sequence goes on from JAJMEW010000166.1 coordinate 89,446, forward strand.
TCAAGAATCTATATTTTATCGTATTATTTTAGATGAAGCTCAATATATTAAGAATAAAAATACTATTGCTTCAAAAGCCGTTGCTTCTTTAACTAGTAAATATAGATGGTGTTTATCTGGTACTCCAATTCAAAACAAAATTGAAGAATTATATCCATTAATTAGATTTTTAGGAATTCCACCTTATAATGATTGGGATAAATTTAATCGTCAAATTGTTCAATCTATTAAAGATAGAAGTCCAAGTGGAAATAGAAAAATTCATGCTGTTTTAAGTGCACTTCTTTTAAGACGTACAAAAGATAGTGAAATTGATGGTAAGCCAATTTTAACATTACCAGAAAAACATATTATTGAAGAAAGAATTAATATGGATCAAGAAGAAAAAGAATTTTATAGTTCACTTGAACTTTTATCTGCTCGTGCAGCTGATAAATTAATGAATTCTAAAGTTAAAGCTTATTCTTCAATTTTAACATTATTATTACGTATGAGACAAGCTACTGATCATGAATATTTAGTTAGATTAGGTGATGATGGTGATAGAGTTAGTAGATTAGAAAGATTTCAAAAAGGTTATAAAGCTTTAATGGATTATTCAAAGCAAGTTGATGAAAGAATTTTAAATGAAATTCAAACAGGTTTCCAATGTATGCATTGTTATGAAGAATTAGCTGATAGTCAAACTTTATTATTGAGTAAATGTGGTCATCCAGTTTGTTATGAATGTCATGATGAATATTTTGAAGAACATTTAGAAACTAATCTTGATGAAGATATGACCTGTAAATGTTCAAAATGTGGTATTATTAATTTAGCAAGTATGTCTGTTGATTTAAGATTATTTGAAGCATATCATAAAGGTATGACATGGCAAGAAATTCGTAGAAATTTTGATCTTGATTCTAAAGCATCTGATAAAGCTTGGAGGTTAAAGACTATAAAAAAGTTTATAGAAGAAGATGGAAAATTAAAAGTTAGTGCTAAAGTTACTAAAACTATTGAATTGATTCAAGATATTATTGTTAATAAACCTGGTGAAAAAGTTATTGTGTTTTCTCAATTTATTGGTTATTTTGACATAATGAAATTATCATTAACCAACGAAAATATTGACTTTTTACAATATGATGGTTCGATGGATATTCATACTAAAAATGATTGTATTAATGCATTTTATAAAGACCCATCAAAGAGATTGTTATTATTATCATTAAAGGCTGGTAATGTTGGTCTTACCTTAACTTGTGCAAACCATGTTATTATTGCTGAACCATTTTGGAATCCATATGTTGAAAAGCAAGCACAAGATAGAGTTCATAGAATTTCTCGAACAAAGGAAGTTTATGTTCATAGGCTTTTGATTTCTGGTACTATTGAAGATCGTATCATGGAGCTACAAAAGGAGAAAGAAGAACTGGTTGAAACTGCTCTTGATCCATCTGCACGTTCAAAGATAGGTAAATTAAGTAGAAGAGAGCTTGGTTTCTTATTTGGTTTAAATGGTCTTGCACAATTGGAAGACGAATAGAAGTAATTATCATACAAATTATATTCATATACTTCTTTAGATTTTATTATTTTTTAATTATTAATTGTTAATTATTTGTAAATTATATAGTAAATATTTGTATAATGGCATAGGTGTATTAAATAGAAAGAGAAAGGAAGTGATTCAATTTTCTATTTTCTATCAATTGGCCAACCACGCACCGTGTTCTTTTTTTTTGTTGTGGGTTGTGGACAATTTTGATTTATATCGTGTTTACAATAAAAACAGTCTGATTTGAAATTAGAAATTAACAACTTTTTTTTTATATTTTGATGATTGCTATAAAGATAAGTTTGACAAACTAAGACAAGTTCATTATGAGTCTTTTATACAATCAGACAAACAAACAAATGCAACAATTGCGTCGGGATTTGACCTCATTACGTGAAAGTGTCAATTCTAACGATAAAACTACACAAACAATTGATATTGGAACATCAATTTCATTAATTGGTGCAATTTCAACAACAAATACATCACTTGGACGTTTACTTGGAGATTTTGAAGCATATGTATCTAATCAAACTGATAAAGAATCACAAAATAAGAATCAATCAAGATTAGATAAATTAAAGAATGAATTTAATGAATCAAAAATTGAATTTAAAGAATTACGTGAACGTAGAGAAGAAAAAATAAGAGAATTAGAAAGAATAAAACGAGAAAATGAAAGAAACCATTTATTTACAGAATCTAATGATGATAGATCAGGTATTGCTAGTGGTATTAGTGATAATCCTTATTCAATTGAATATCGTTCAACAAGAAAACATAATAATCAGAATGCTAATAATGAAGATTTAAATGGTATGATGATGGATCAACAGATGAAATTAGAGCGTAGTAATGCCAAATTAGATGAAATATTGGAAATGGGACGACATGCATTTGAAGATATAGTTGAACAAAATGAAACTATTCTTAAAGTAAAAGATAAAATGAGTCAAGGATTAGCAACATTAGGTGTAAGTCGTGAAACTGTTACTAAGATTGAAAAGGTATTATGGGAGGATAAGATTATTTTTTATGTTGCTGGATCTTTGACATTGTTTATTATGTGGTTAATCTGGCACTATCTTGGTTAGTTGTTACAAACTATATAATTTTTTCTATAAAAATATGTATTTTTATCTATCTATCCGTCTAACTATTTATTTATCTTTATATAATAATAAAAAGTTCTTTTAAAGATATAAGTCTTGTTTGTATTACTGTGAATTTTTCCAATTGATAAGTATTGGATTAAATATTTCAGGTAAAGTAGTTGCACAATCCCCTATGAATTGCCAAACTTTTGTTGTTGAATTAAAATATTTTTCAAGTTCTAAATCTCTAATAGTATTAAAAACTGCTATTTTCCCACCTTGATTCTTTATTAGATCTATATAAGAAGATGTTGGCCATATACTATGAGAAGTACCAATAATTAATAAAATATCTATATTGTAATCAATTATAAATTCATCTGCTTTATCAATTAAATATAAAGGTAATGCTTCACCAAACCAAATAACACCGGGTCGAAGTAAAGTTCCACAAATTGGGCATAAAGGTAGTTGTGATATATTTTCTATTTTAGGTAATTCCATAGTTTTAGAATCTATGTATTTTGTAACATCTAAAGAAGGAGTTAATGGATCATTAAAATTGAATGATCTATAATTACAATTAAAATTCGTACATATTACTTCAAATAAAGAACCATGAAATTCCAATAAAGAATCTGAATTATGATGTACTCTTTCATGTAAACCATCCATATTTTGTGTTATAGTTAAAAAATTTAAATTTGAAGTTAAATTACTCAAATCAGCTAATATTTTATGACCATTGTTTGGAGTTGCTAACAAAGCTAAATGTCGTCTATAAGCATAAAAAAGCCATACTAATCCCGGATTAGTTTCAAATGCATCTGGAGTTGCTAGATCTATCGATGAATAGTTTCTCCAACTAACATTTGATGCTAAATCACTATTATTTCCATATGTATGTAAACCAGAAGATACTGAGAGACCTGAACCAACAAGGGCTAAAATGTTAGCTTTCTGCCCATTTTTGCTCTTATCCAGTATGAATTGTTGGAAAGACTCTATTTCCTCTTTCTCCATTGTGTCCGTCTTCAACCCAATCACTCTTCCGGCTGCAGTGACAGAGTAAATAGTAAATACCACCGTTTGCAGTAGTATTTATTGTTGCATTATCATGGTATTGTGTTGTCCAGTGCTTAAGTGATCGATATCGGGCTGCTGACGTAAGCAGCTTGCAATCAAATTTAATTTTTAATTTTCCAATTTGCTTATTTTTTGGCTTTTGGCTTTGCAAAGCAAAGAGTTTAATTCAAACAATTTAATTCGCAAATTGCAAATTCGCAGTGCGCACTTGCCACTTGCCACTCCAACTAACAACTAACAATAAACAGCACCCTGCTTGCCCTTAGTGTTTAGTCACAACAATCTAAACCAAACTAAATCACACTGATCTGAAGACTGGCATTATCACTACACGTCAACACATTAACTGGAAGATATCCACACACAGCCATGGCAATCACAGAAAAGGAGAAGATATACATGAACGACACGTTCATGGTACTTCTAGATCAAATTTATGAATTGAAGGATGATACTGGTGCAGAATTCTCTTATGCATTTCATGCATTACCATTACGTGCAAATATTGAGTATTATAAGGTAATTAAAAATCCAATGTCATATTCAAAAATTAAAATGGCGGCAAAACATAAAAGATATACTCATCCACAAGCATTTATTAATGAATTATCACAAATTGCTTGGAATGCTAAATTTTTCAATGAAGAATCATCTGAATATTATCGTTATGCAACAATATTAGATAATTTCATTAAAGAAAAAATTATACCTGAATTAATAAATGATGATAAAATTTTTAAACATAATGAAATTTCATATCCAAATCTTGGTGCTTTACCAAATGATTCATCTATTAAAATTACAAATATAACATCTAATAATACATCTAATCATATAACTAGTAAAACAACTGAATTATCTGGTGTATCATCAACTGTTGAACCAACTGAACGTGTTCAAAATAATAAAATTGAACCTGTTACTGAAATTATAAATTCTCCAGCAATTTCACATGTAAGTATTACACAAGATACAGCAACTCCTATTCCAGAAGATGAAGAAGATGACGATTATAATGAAACAAAACATGATGAAGATTATAATACAAATGAAAATGAATTAAGAATTTTAAATCAAACTTATAATCCAAATTCATATACTTCTACTATTGAAGATACAGGATTTTCACATGCTTATATACCTCCAAAACCACCAATGGGTAATTATCCAAATCCAGATAGACATGTTTTAGATCAATGGGTTAAACGTGGTAGACCACCAATTGTTGATAAACCACATGAACAAAGAATTAAATCTATTATGAGAGGTTTAAAAAAGATTAAAGTTGGAAATAAAACAATTGTTTCATTTTGGGATAAATTACCAGGTCAACAAGAACATCCTGATTATTTAAAAATTGTTAAAGATCCAATTACCATGTTAGATATTAAAAGTTTAATTAAACAAAGATATTATAAAACTGTTGATTCTTATATTTCTGATGTTTTTAAACTTATTCAAAATAATAGAGCTTATTTTGTAAATGATGATTTTATTAAAAATAATTTAAATATTTTAGAAGCTAATATATCAAGATTATATCAAATTGAAATGTCAAAACCAGATGTTGAATATATGTCAGGTCAATTAACAAGCAGATTACCATTATCACAAGTTGTATTTAATGGTAAAACTTATAAAGTTGGTAGTTGGATTTTAGTAAATAATCCAAATGATCCAACAAGACCAACAGTTGCTCAAATTTTTAGATTATGGCAAATGGAAAGTGGAGATTTATGTATGAATGTTTGTTGGTATTATAGACCAGAATGGACAGTTCATAGAGTTGATAGATTATTTCTTGATAATGAAGTTATGAAAACTGGTCAATATAGAGATCATTTAGTAAATGAAATCGTTGGACCATGTTATGTTGCATATTTTACTAGGTGGTTAAAGGGAGATCCTGGAATTCCATTTGAAGGTCCTTTATTTGTTTGTGAATTTCGTTATAATGATAAAGAAAATACATTTGCTAAAATTAGAACTTGGAAAGCTTGTTTACCTGATGAAGTTAGACATTTAGAAGATCCAATTAAACCATTAACAACTAATAGAATTTTAAAGAAATTTCCATCACCTATTAAAAATTTACTTGCACCTGGATCAACAAATAATAGTCCAATTCCACAACCTATCATATTAAATTTAAATTCACCACCATTAGTTGGTGCTGTTTATATTCCAAGAGCTGAAGAAGAAGTTGATACTCATTATTTTGATAATTCATTAACGGAAACTCAATGTAAAAGTTATGTTCCACCAACAACGAATATTAGAATTTCATCATCACAATTTATTGATGATAATGGAGATTCACGTGAAATAAGTTCAAGTGGTAGTATAAATGTTTCATCAATTAATTCTACATCAACATTAACATTAAAGAAAAATATTATACCACCAATTAATCCAACATATAAAGCATATAGTAAACCAACAATGACGATGAATTTACCACATTCATATACTGGTGGTTCACATAAAGTTATTAAAACACCATATAATTTAAATACTTATACATTTTCACAATTTCATTCACCATCAACATCATTTACATATATAAAATTTAATGGTGGTGAAGAAAATTTACAAAATTTAGTTAAGCAATCATATTTAAGTTTAGATAAAAGAAATTTATCTAGAATAAATAAATCTATTAAAACTCAACAAATTAATATGGGTTCAACATATGATAATGGTAATAATGTATTTAATAAAGGAGTTGAACCAAATTCACTTATTTGGTTTAGAGGTCCACCTTTAAAAATTGTTGATAGAATTTTACCTGATGGTGATGATATTATTAATAATGATAATGTTGGAATTAAAAGAATTAGATGTGGGCATAGTGCTGAATATATTGCATGGAAGTTAAAAAAGCAAAAGAAATGATAATATATATGTATATCTAATTTTTTTGATTAATTTTGTAAATTAAATTTATATAATATGTGTGTATTATATGTAAAATAAATAATAAAAAAGACATATTACGGAAAAGGGGCATAAAGTGAAATGAAAAAAAAAAAACGATTGATGAAGAATATTTCAATTTGATTTTTAAATTTATCGTTTTTTTTCATCTAAGCCTTAGGAGATGGGTAATCTGTAATATATTCTAGAATTTCATTTATTCATTCTAGAATAGGCTTAGATCTAAAGTTTTCTGTTTTTTTATTTTCTGCTTAAAGAAAAAAACCTAGATTTATCGTTTCTTTTTTACCAAAGTAAAATTTCTACATAAAATCAGTGAGAACGATTTTAATGATAAACTAAATGGGTATCTTAAGATATTGTATATATAAAGCATTATAAATATATGTGCAGTAAAGAAAAAATTAAAAATATTTTGTTGTAATTTAACTTTTGTTTTAGTAAATGAAAATGAACTGAAAATAAAATGAATTGAAAAAAAAGTAAAAGAACTTAAATTTAGTTATTTATTAATTAATGAATTAATCGAAAATACCCCAGTATTGTTCAACACCGTAAGTTCCACCGGATTTCCATAAATCATTATAAGTTGTAAAAAAGATAACTTTATCAGCCACTGTTTCAGCAATTGATTTTATACAAGCCAGTTGTTCAGATTTACCAGGTACAGCAGATTGATAAGTTGAACCTTGAGTTGGCCAACCAGTTTCACAAATTAAAACTTCTTTACCAGAACAAAGTGATTCCATTGAAGTAACAGTATCTTGAAGGAAAGAACCTGAATTTTCTGGAGAAATTGCACCATTCCAAAATGCATGTTGATTAACAGCTGCAAAATCAGATGCATCACATAAAGATGGATTATTTTGATATGCAGGTACAGTATCAACAGTTACAACAGAACCTGAATAACCTTTCGAAGATAATAAAGAACGACCTGTTGAAATTGCTGAAATTACAGTTGAAGCATCATAAGTACCACTATTAACCCATTCATTACCAATTGAAACTGCATAAATTGCATCCCAACTTCTTGAAGTTGAAGTAACTTGACTTGATAAAGTATCAATATCAGTTGATAACGAATCAAGATAATATAAACCAGCAAATATTTTCTGACTTGATGACATTGAACTAATAATTGCAGATATAACAGAACAATCTGGTGCATAAACTCTAATTATATCAAATGATGATAACATTGAAATATCAGATTCAATTTCAGATTCCGATTTACATGAACCTGAATTTGTATATGGAGAATATGTTATACCTTTACCCATATTAGCATAATATTCAACAGATCCATCAGTTGCAGTATTAGTAGCAGAAGATGATGAATCAGAGGATGTAGCAGATGATTCGGAGTAAGATGAAGATGATTCGTAGTATGAAGAAGAAGATGAATAAGTTGCAACGATAGCTGCATTTTGAACAACTGTACTATCAGCTAATGTTGCTGATGTTGAAGATGATGCTGATGTAGTTGTAGGTGCAACATTTGCAAGTTGAACAACATTTGCTGCTATTGTTGGGTTGGAATCAGAAGATGTAGTTGATGTTGAAAGAGTTGTTTGTAACCATTCATTAGTTGAAGTATTTTCAACATTATCTAATTGAACAACAGTTGTAACTATAACTACATCCGGATTTGGATTTGGATTTGGATTCGGATTAGCATCTGCTTCTCTTTTAGCGTGTTTTAAATGTCTGTGATGTTTTTCATAAGGAGCAGCCGTGGCTAACGAAAGCAGTGAAATTAAGGAAAGTAAAGTAGCAGTTTTGAAAATCATAATGAATATTATTAGGATCTATATATATATGTGATTTTTCAAAGTGAAGAAGTTGACAAGGAGTTATTTTTTTAAGAAAAAAGGAATGTATAAAAGTAAGTATATATTTATATATCTAGTTGGCTTTATTGGAAAAAAGAAGTAAGAAAAATAGGAAATGAATAAAGGAATAAGAAGAAATTTATCTCTATACAAAAACAGAAATGAAAAGAGTAAGAGAAGAAACGAGAAAAGGTTATGTATTAATAAAGAGGAGTCAGAAATGTGTGTTCCTTGTAGCAGGTAGCAAAATGACAAAAAAAGGAGGCGGAAAAAATAGATCTTGAGGGAAAGATGGATCTGTAGACGGGAATAAATTAAGGAATCAATGTTTGATGTGCCTGGTTCTCCTGTCTCCTTTGTTATGTGTCTCGGTTGTGTCAACAAGCTCACCACTTTGTTTCATGTTTCATGCATGCCATTTACTGTTTATTTACTGTTTGGAGCGATGGACCGCGTCCACAGGAGAGCCGGGAGGGGGCGTAGCAAAGGTGAGCGGTGAGCGTTTGGTTTGGCGAGTGGGCGTGTTTCGTGTCTGGATGGATACGAAGACTTAATAGGTTGCTGGACTGCTCTTTGGGACTGCTACCTGCTGCTTTTGGGACTGCCACCTGCTGCTTTTGGTTGTAGACATGATATACATTCATATACATCAACAATATGTTCAAGCTAAGATTACCTCTCACACCCCTTACAAAACATATCTCTAATCCCCATAATGTGCATTCTCGGATAATATTATCATCATCTATTCATACAAAGGCAAATGAAAGTAGTCATACTAGTCCAACATATGATGGTACAGCGAAATCATTAGGTGTATCAGATTTAGGAAGTGATGCACTTTCAGATAATATTGAAACTGTTAAATTAGCATTTGATAAACATATTCCACCATCACATTTACCAATTCCATTGATACCAATTCCAAATATAATATTTTTACATGGATTATTTGGATCAAAATCTAATAATAGGTCAATTTCAAAACAACTTTCGAAAAGTTTAAATTGTGAAATTTATTGTGTTGATTTGAGAAATCATGGTGATTCACCACATAATTTAAGACATGATTATCCATCAATGGCGGCTGATGTTGAAAGATTTATTAAAGATAATAATATAATTAAACCAATTATAATTGGTCATTCAATGGGTGCAAAATGTGCAATGGCAATTGCATTACGTAAACCTGATATTTGTTCAGGTATTATATCAGTTGATAATGCACCAGTTAATTTTACTAATGGATCAACTGGATTTAGTAAATTTGGTAAATATATTAAAACATTACAAATAATTGAGAAAACTGAAAATTTAAAATCTATGAAAGATTGTGATAAAATTTTATCAAATGTTGAATCAAGTTTACCAATTAGACAATTTCTTGAAACAAATTTAAGAAAGATAAATAATCACTATATTTCTCGTGTACCACTTAATATAATGTCAAATCAAATTGATAATGTAAGTTCATGGCCATTTAATAATGAAATTTCACGTTATAATGGACCATCACTTTTCATTAGAGGTGAAAAAAGTGCATATGTTGCAGATGAATTTATTGAAGCAATTGGATTATTCTTCCCAAAATTTGAAATTGTTGATATTGATGCTGGTCATTGGTTGATCAGTGAAAAACCACGTGAATTCCATGCAGCTGTCACCAGATGGATCGATAGGGAATTTGAGGAGTGAGAGCACGTGACAGCCGCTGCTTACGTAACGCCCCAATAATATCCCGCGTTTTCCCTTTTCCTTGTCTTTCCTTTCAGTGGCCGAGTCGCGCCCGTCCGAAATCCGGCGTTTTCTCATTTCGAGGACACACACAACAGAGCAGAGCACTTTGCTTTGACCGCCCTCCTGGCTATCCCATACTGGTTTACTATGTGCATCCCGATGTTACGATGCTGGCTTGATTTTGATATCATTTCTACTCTAGGTATTTTATACCTTTATTTAGTTTATTTTAATTGTTTATAATTTAGCTAGTAAGTTATTTAGTTAGTTACTCTATTAACACACACTCTATACAGGCAAACAAACATGCTCAGATTCTCACAAACTAGATTATTCTCAACTTCAAGATTACTTTCTGCTACAAAAAAGCATGATGTTGTCGTTATTGGTGGTGGACCAGGTGGTTATGTTGCAGCAATTAAAGCAGCTCAATTAGGTTATAATACTGCATGTATTGAAAAGAGAGGTTCACTTGGTGGTACATGTCTTAATGTTGGTTGTATTCCTTCAAAGGCATTATTAAATAATTCTCATTTATATCATGAAATTAAAACAGAATCTTCAAAGAGAGGTATTGATATTGAAGGTGAAGTTAAACCAAATTTAGGTAATTTAATGAAAGCAAAAGATACTGCTGTTAAACAATTAACTGGTGGTATTGAAATGTTATTTAAAAAAAATGGTGTTACATATTATAAAGGTAATGGTTCATTTGTTGATGAACATAATATTAAAGTTGAACCAATTGAAAAAGGTGTTGAAGAATCAATTTTAGAAGCTTCAAATATTATTATTGCAACAGGTTCTGAACCAACTCCTTTCCCAGGTATTGAAGTTGATCAAGAAAGAATTGTTGATTCAACAGGTGCTTTAGCATTAAAGGAAATTCCAAAAAAATTAGCAATTATTGGTGGTGGTATTATTGGTTTAGAAATGGGTTCTGTTTGGGCTAGATTAGGTTCTGAAGTTACAATTATTGAATATCAAACTGCAATTGGTGGTGCTGGTATGGATGCAGAAGTTGCAAAGGCAACTCAAAAATTTTTAAAAAAGCAAGGTTTAAATTTTCAATTAGGTGCTAAAGTTAAAAGTGCAACTAGAGTTGGTGATGAAGTTGATATTGAATATGAAGATGCTAAAACTGGTGAAGTTAAATCAATTAAATCAGATGTACTTTTAGTTGCTGTTGGTAGAAGACCTTATTCAGCAGGTCTTAATGCTGAATCAATTGGTATTGAATTTGATCAAAAAAAGAGAATTGTAATTGATTCTGAATATAAAACTAAATTACCACATATTCAATGTATTGGTGATGTTACATTCGGTGCAATGTTAGCTCATAAAGCTGAAGAAGAAGGTATTGCAGCTGTTGAATTTATAAAAAATGGTCATGGTCATGTTAATTATGGTAATATTCCAGCTGTTATGTATAGTCATCCAGAAGTTGCTTGGACTGGTAAAAATGAAGAAGAATTAAAAGCTGCTGGTATTAAATATAAAACTGGTAAATTCCCATTTGTTGCAAATTCAAGAGCAAAAACTAATATGGATACTGAAGGTTTTGTTAAATTTATTGCTGATGCTGAAACTCAAAGAGTTTTAGGTGTTCATATTATTGGTCCAAATGCTGGTGAAATGATTGCTGAAGCTGGTTTAGCTATTGAATATGGTGCTTCTTGTGAAGATATTTACAGAACTTGTCATGCTCATCCAACCCTATCTGAAGCTTTCAAGGAAGCTGCAATGACTGTCTTTGATAAGCCAATCAACTACTGATCATGTCTCTTATATCTCCTATTATTTATTCTTAATTTTTATATATTACTTTATTTAAATAAACTAAATCCATAATATCTTATCCCTCTGTCTTCGATCCAGCATCTATCTGGCTATCTGTCTGTCTGTCTCTGCGATAGCCCCGGGCGCGGAGAGCTCAACCAACTCAATAACTAAGCAACAAACAGCAGTGACCCGTATTAACATAAGCTGAGGGCTTGGGATTTTGATGATCCCGGTGAATTGCATGCAGCTAAGGGTGGGAGTGTGTCACACACAACACACATGTTCATCCAGAATCACAGTACATCACAGTAGATTTCAACACATCAATCACATCTCACAAGTGCCAATACCAACAGGCATACAGACACTAAACGAAAGGCTTGCTCAAAATCTACTTCTCTACATCTTTCAATGGCCTCCTCCGTGCCCTCAAATATAGGTAACGACCCCGCAAATATAAATATATCTGGTAACAATGTATCCAATATAAATCCGTCTAATAACAATAGCAACAACAATAACACCAATAATAATAATAGCATCCGTCGTTCTTCATTACCAATAGAAACTGTAATTGAAGATGTATATGATGGAAGGACAGAAAATCCTTATAAAATGACATTCTCACAACGTTCAATGGTTGGCCATGGTTCATTTGGTTATGTTTATCAAATTAGTATTTTACCATCAAACCAAAAAGCTGCAATTAAAACAGTACTTCAAGATAAACGTTTTAAAAATAGAGAATTAGAAATTATGAAATTATTAAATCATAAAAACGTTGTTAATTTAATTGCTTATTATTATAAATCAAATGATAAAGATGAATTATATTTACATTTAATTTTAGAATTCGTCCCAGAAACTTTACATACTGCTTCTCATTGGTACTTTTCAAAACATAAATCAATGCCATCTTTAGCTATAAAATTATATGCTTATCAATTATTAAGATCTTTAAACTATATTCATTCTTTAGGAATTTGTCATCGTGATATTAAACCACAAAATTTATTAATTGATCCAATTTATGGAATCTTAAAACTTTGTGATTTTGGTTCAGCTAAAATACTTAAACCCTCAGAACCAAATGTTTCATATATTTGTTCAAGATATTATAGAGCACCTGAACTAATATTTGGTGCTAGAAATTATACTTCAAAAATTGATATTTGGTCTGCTGGTTGTGTTATTGCAGAAATGGTATTAGGTCAACCTTTATTTCCTGGTCAATCCGGTATAGATCAGCTGGTAGAAATTATTAAATTATTAGGTACACCTTCAAAAGATGAAATTAAATCAATGAATCCAAATTATATGGAACATAAATTTCCATCAGTTAGACCAATACCACTGATAAAAATATTCCCTACTGTTGAACCTGAAATGGTAAATTTATTTATTAAAATTTTTTCATATTCACCAACAAATAGAATATCAGCAGTTGAAGCAATGATTGAACCTTATTTTGATTTATTCAGAGAAGAAAATTTTCAAAATACTAAACTTCCAAATTTTCGTGGATATAAATTAATTGATGAAATAAAAGTACCAAATATGTTGGATTTTTCAAAACGTGAATTATCATTACATCCAGAACTTTGGATGAAGCTTTTACCAGAATGGAAACGTAAAGAACTTGGAATGTCATCTTTTACACCATTTTCAAAACTTGAATTACAAGATACGAAAAATAACTAATAGTATATGATACCAAATCGAATGTTATCGAAATCAATTAATAAACCAACCAACCAACTTAATGAATCGCAGAAATCTCCACTTGACTGACCTACCCCCGTAAATTATCATGTATATTGTCTTTATAAAACATCTTCATACCTCAAAAAACCTAAATATATCCTATTTCCTATTTTGTATTTTGTATTATCAAGTTTCAATCCTTTCGCACAGACTAAAACAAACACTATGCCAACTAATTACAGTGGCTTCCCTTCTTTTTTGTTATCAGATGCAATTTATTTAGTCGTATATAACTATTAAACTTAACTCATTTTTATTATAAAAAATAGAATGTCAAAAGGAAGAGTTTTGGGCAAATCCAATTTATCATTAGATAAAACAACTAACAATATTTTATCAAAATCTCAAAATGTAGATTTGAAATCAAATCAATCTGAGAATGAATTTATATGTCCAATGTGTAATCTACCAATATCATCATTATTAAAATTAAATCAACATGTCGATTCTGTTCATTTAAATATTAAAGATAATTCAAATTCTTTATTATTAAATTCTGATATTAAAGATGAAAATATAACTCATAAACAACATATTAGTAAATCATCATTATCATCAATTACATCATCATCCTCTACGAATACAAACGCAAATACAAATACAATAATAGCAACAACCGGACCTATTAAATTACCAAAAGATCATTTTATACGACCTTTTAATGGGATGAAATGTTCAGATCATCGATGTAATATTAAAATTGGATTAAAACATAGTGCATTTAATTGTTCAAAATGTGGTAAAGTTTATTGTTCAAATCATTGTAATATTTTATTAAAATTAAATTTAAAACTTGAAATTATAAATCAATTTTCAAATGATGGTATTATAACAAAATGTTGTATTCAATGTTTAAATGAATATAAAGGTTGGAATGATGTAATTGGAAATATTACAATTATAAATAAAACAAAAAATTTTCAAAATTTAAGAAAATTTAAAAATGATGAAAATTCTTTACAAAATTTAATACTTGAAAGAAGATTTGATAAAATTTTTAATTGGATTATTATGAATTATGAAAAAAATTTAAAAATTACTGAAATTAATTTAAAAAATTTTGAAATTGATTTATGTAATTGGAAAAATGATAATGATTATAAAAATTGTAATATTTGTAATATTTCATTTGGATTTTTTATTAGGAAACATCATTGTAGAATATGTGGAGATATTGTATGTGGAGATTTAAATAGGAGATGCTCAATGATTGTTCCATTAGGAATTATATTTGATTTAATGAAATTAGATAAATTAAATGATGAAAATAAATATGAATTTGATAAAATTGAAAAATCTTTAAAAAATGATTATTTTGGAATTAGAATTTGTTTAAATTGTAAAAAAAAAATTTTAAATAAAAGAGTTTTCAAATTTGATCAAATTAAATTATATGAAAATAATGATTTTTTAATAATTTTTAAAATTTGGAAATTAATTTTTAATAAAATTGAAAATGAAAATATATCAAAAATTCAAAATGATGATGAAAATTTAATGCTTGTTGGTTTATTTCAAAGATTAGATCAATTAATTAAACAAATAGATTCAATTATTAATAATCATAATAAAAAATTACCTAATGATGAAATTAAAATGTTTAACACACTTAAAGGTGCAATTGCAAATTATATTCAAATAAAATTACCAATTTTACGTAAAGCTCAAGAAGAAAAATTAGAACGTGAAAGAGAAGTTTTACAAAATCTTATTAATGATAAACCTAAATTAAGTTCAAAAGATATTAGATTAAAACGTGAAAAATTAATGGTTTTAAATGAACAAAAATTTGTTGTCAGTAATTTATATGAAGATTTTAAAAAGCAAAGAAGATTTGATGATCTTAAAACTTTAGATTTAAATTTAGCTGATATAGAAAAGGAAATTCAAGATTTAACAATTGAATTAGGTGATGAAGGATTTCATTAAATATTTGTTGTATATTTTATACTATTATACTTATATAGATTTACTGTTTAAATGTGATGATTTATATAGATTTATTATTTTCTACTATTTTTCTTCTTATTAAATTTATGATGCTTTTTATCACCGCCTCCAATAACTTTATTTTGATAAAATGGACCTCTAAGATTCCCCTTTACAGATGTCATGTTAAAAAATTCATCATCTAATTCATTAGCAGCACTATATAAAGCAGCTTGTTTACCACCATATGTTCTAGAACGACGTGCTTTATTTTCATCTTCACTTGATAAATGTCCTGAAAATGTTAATTTATCTAAATCTTTAGATAAATCAAATGTTTTTACAGATAATCCTTTTGCTTTAATTGCATCAATTAATTGTCTCCTCCTTTGTTCTGGTAAATGTGAAATTGTAAATAATTCAACGTTAAATTCTCTACATTCTTCTTCAGTTGCCTTCGAACCATCTTCATGTGGTGGAGGTTCAACATATAAAAGTTTACCATTAACCAAATCTTTTAAAACATATCTAGCAGCTCTACTTTCATCAGCAGAACCAAAACCTTGTGTCATATAACCTCTAGCTCTTGCATATGCTGTTAATAATTCTTGTGATGTAGGAATACCTGTACCACCTTCGGTTTCAGATAAAACAGGTATTGTTATACCATAAACTGCTTCAATAAAATATTTAGGAATTCTCTTACAAACAAGAGTACATGGACCAGTATATTCTCTTAATTGATCAATTGGTAACACACCATTACAAACTAATTCACCATTAGTATAAGCAAAATTAGGGAAAACTAAACCTGGACAATCACATAATATCACCTTATCGGATAATAAAATCGTTTGGAAATGTTTAGTTTTACCAGGAGTTGAAGAAACAGAAACTTTTTTAGAACCAACTAAAGCATTAATGGTAGATGATTTACCAACATTTGGATAACCAACTAAACCAATTTGTAATCTTTTTGGTTGTCCTTCAGGTGGTTCAGTTAATGGTTCTGGTGCTACTTTTAAGAATAATTCTTCCAATTCTTCAACTGTAATAATACGGGTCATTTCACGAATATCGTCATCTTCCGGTTCATCATCATCATCAAAATAATTTTCTTCTTCTTCTTCATCTTCTTCCTCTTCTTCTTCATTTGCTTCGTCATCAACATCTAATCCTTCCATTTCGTTCTCTAATGCTTCGAGTTCGTCTAATTCTTCTTGAAGCTTTAAAAATTCTGCCCTCTGTTCTTCTGTTAATTCAGATAAATCCAATTCTTCATCATCATAATCACTTTCATCATCATCATCATCTCCTTCTTCTGTAAGTTTTCCATCTGGATTATAAACTGGTGGTAATTCACCATCGTGTTCTTCGGCGTATCTTCTCAAAGCTTCTTCTTCTTCCTTTTGTTTTTCCAATATTTCATTTGCCTTTGCTGCACTGAAAAAAGTATATTTAATACCATGCTCCTTAAAATATAATGCCCAGGCTAATCTTTGTTGATAAGTTAATAAATCTGCCTTATTAACTAACAATAAATTTCTCTTTAATGGATTTAATTCTTTAACATATTTTTCTAAATCTCTTGATCTAAAAAGTAATGGATTTCTTGCATCAACAATTTGAACAACTAAATCAGATCTTTCAACAACTCTCCAAAGTTGCTTCCAAACCATAATATTTCTTTCAAATGGAGTTAATAATAAATCATGATCTTCTTGTAACATTGCTAAATGTCTTCTCCATTCTAAAAATGAATCACTTTCTAATCTTTCTAATTCATATTTAGTTGTCTCTGAATCCCATTTTGGTCTTCTTGGAACAATTAAATCTTTAATATGTTCTTTTTGTACTTTAAATTTACTAGCTTCTTCAGAAGATGTTAAAAGGTATGGATTATAACTACCAGTGTCAATTGCTTGATTATTAACTCTAATAATTTTAACACTTGAATGTTTTTCAGCAGTAAAATCAGTATCTGCTAATTGAGCAGTATTTAAGAATTCATCTAATGCATTTTCTTGAGTAACAGATCTTAATTTAACCCAATCAGCTTCATGTTTATCAGTTGTAAATCTCATTTGACCATCTGGTAAATAATAAATTTGATTTTGTGTTTGTTTTGCATTTTTAATTGTTCTACCTAAACCAATAGTGTTCTTGTTTTTATGAGGAGTATTTTTTGGACCCTTAGGAGGTTTCCATTTTCTAGCTTCAACATTTTTTGGAGGCATGGTTAAGTTGTTTGGCTTACTTTTGATGATATTGAATATTATGTCCAATTAAAGATAAAACAGATACATTAGTATGTATTAGTAAAAAGATAGAAATGAAAAAAAATGTGGAAAAAAAAATTGAAAACTCATGAGAAAAATTCAATTCCATCAGCACCGCCACAAAGATAAACAGGGCGGCTTGTTTAATGGTCACGTGTTTGTGTAGCGCCAGTGGCGCAGTAATGAATTTGTCTTGTTGACGTTTCGACTTCAAAATTCCAGTATATTTTCAGTGAATACATACATACAACATACAAGTCATTATTCAGACATGCCATACACTTTTAACAGTATTTCACTCGACAAATAGACTCTCAAAACAGGTAAGTATAAAGATTTATCCATTTTGATTCCATTCTTTTAGAACATATAGATATTTAATAGATTAAAAAAAACACGTAGAAATGGCTATTCCTTCATCTGATTCTGTTTCATCATTCAGCACTGCTGGATCATCACAATTTTTAGATGCTAGGTCAAACTTTACAGACGCTGATGCTAAATTTGAAGATGCGGGTTCAAATTTATCAGATGCAGCTTCTAAAAGATTATCTGGTTTGGTTAACAGTAATTCAATAAAAGCGGCAAATATTAATGAAGAACTACAAACAGAAACTAAGGATCCAAAAGAAACTGTTGAAAAAAAAGAAGTTTTTAACGATAATCCAGATGATAATGAATCAAAATCAGAAGGTATCAAAACCAAACAACCACAGCAGGTTGAACAACCTTCTGCGGCGTTTGTATCCAAAGAAGAAAAAATCAGAAAGCTGAAAGAACAAAAATCAACTCGTGGTTATCAAAGATCAGAAGGTCAGTGTCACGAATATTTTTTTCAATGTAATATTTTACAAATTTTAGATTTACCAGAATTAAAAAGTTGGCCTTCATGTTTATGTATCATGTGTTGTAATTCATGCTTGAGTTCTGGTACAACAGCTGCTAAAACAGCCGCATAATTTAATTCAGCTCACAATTTTCAGTTGTCCTTTACTTATTGTTTCTCATATCCATTAATGATTTCCAACTTATAATTCACCAATTATAATTTTCTGTTTTTAACTCTTTATTTATAAGTTATAAGTTATAAGTTATAAGTTATAAATTTCTAACTCTCTTTATTACCATTTTCAAATTGTATCGAAAAATTATTGGTGAATTTAGTATTTCAATTAAAAAAATCAAATACATCGTTACTATACTATTTTTAGGCATTACTTCAGCTTTAAATATATATTTTGTTTGAGATTTACAAGCATTTTGTTCCTGCCCTTCAAGGAAAAGAATTAGTAAAATAGAAGTCTTGGTTCTTTCTTTTCTTTACATTTTCAATGTACCAACAGATGTGGGTAAAGAATAGAGTTGTACTTTAAAGCCGTTAAATATAGGTTATAGGTTATAGGTTATATGTTGTGGTTTGTGGCTATCCTTTATCAATATTTTATGGCGCATTTGAATGTGGCGCATGCATAAATATCTTACTTGCTGAACTCGTCTCGTCTGAGCACTATTTTCTTAGACTTCTTATCAACTAGTTGAGTCTAACGTTAACAAGTGTATTGAAGAAGAATCTGGAATCAGTGGTTATCTTTCACGATTCAGGTGCCAAAAGTAGGGATTGTTGACATTTTTTAAATTTTGTTTTCAAATTTTAAACTTTGAAGTGAAACAAAGATAATTTTACGAATAAAATTTACGAGAGAAGTCAGCAAGTTAAAAAATAACTCCATCTTTGAAAAGAAGATTGATATAGATATTATAAGTTATATTTGTATACAATAAGGGTGCCAACTCTCACACCAAATATTTCCTAAACTAGTTATTAAAGTATTGGTTTGATAACGGTTGACTCCATGGTTCATCAGTTGTACTATATTTTGTAAGTGGTGTATCATATGGTAACCTCATACCAACCTTAAATACATTGTTACTCAAAGAACTTTCATCTTCAACTGTATCTCTACCATATGTTGGTACTAGAATCTGTCTCTTCTTTTCAGTATTACTGTCGATTTTTAAAAGATTTGGATCCACAAAAATACCGGCTTCAAAAGAACAAATATTATATTCAATATCTTTAAATCCATTTGGTTTACCCCAAGCTTGATGTGAAAGATTTGCTGAAGTCATTAAAAACCATTTTAAAGTCTTAAAATTGTTTTCTGTAAAAACATAAGTTTTTACATGGGCAGACAAATTGGATCTTCCAGCTTTTGATTGTTTTGGGTTATCTACAAAATTTGACCATTTATACAAGTAATTCTTAACGATTGAATATTGTCTTTCGTATGCCTCCCATTGTCCTTTTGTAGTAAAATGTAGTGCAAATCCAGAAAGTGCACTACCTTTTGATTTTAAAACATCATCCATAGTAGGCCAAACAATCATCGGATCAACATGATTAGAACTACCAAATTGAAAATTTGCCTTTTTCATCAAAGGAAATCCTTTTTCAACACACGATGTTAATAAATGTAATAAAATATTTCTTTGATAACTATCACATGGGCCTGCAATTGTTGAAACTTGACCAACTAATTTTCCACATAATGATTCCAATTTTAACATATGAATTATTTGCCATAATCTACCATAGCCAAACATCGGTTTTGCAGTTGGTTTTATTAGTTCATTCCATCCAGAATATAGGTAATGACCAGGTGATGATGCAATAAAAACAACATCTATTGGTGAGAAATCAAACTTCGCAACTTGATCAATTAATTTATTAATTCCGGGGTTATCATAAGTCATTAAATATGCAATAAAATCTCGTTTGAATGCAACACCTGTATTTTCAGTTAAAGATATATCAGGTTGGTTGAAATCTAGCCATTGAGACGAATTAGTTTGCATTTTTAATTCCGGAGACATCCAGCACATCTGAGTTTGAAGGATATGATCAGCTTCAGTAATGTTCATTGTATGAACAATAATTCTACATGTATTACCTCTGTAAAAATTAACCATCATCTTTGTATGATGAGTACCATATTTAGGTAACTTATTAGTAACATCAATAGTGCTGATTTTCCATTTATCCCATGAAGAATCCTTAATTGATAAAAATTCAGGATCACTCTTATTAACAAGAATAAATTCACAATCTTTACAACTAACAAATTTTGTTAAATATTCAAAGTCAATTAACATGTTAAACTGATAAGTCTTTAATAAATCTTTAGAACCTACCATATCGTATAAACTCACAGTGTCCTTATCTCCATCAACAGCAAATTCGGAGCAGTATGATGGGTTTGAAATCATTCGTATTCTTGAAGCTTTATCATTTAGAATTGAATTAGGCAGGGTTTTTGAATTTAATACTACATTTGTCTTTGATTCAACCTTTTGTTTCTTGGTTGGTGGTTCGGATTCTTTTAAGTCATCATATAGATTCTCTGAAATATTGAATTTCAGTCGTTTTTCGGCAGCTTCAGCCATTTTTTTACGTAACATTTGTTGTAGAGTTAATTCTTTATCTTTCTTATCAATGGACAATTTTTCATCATCTATATTTTTAATTGTTTCATCAACGGGCTTTTTGTCTTGGGTAAGTGTTTTGTTTGTTTTTTCGGTAGGCGTTTCATTTATACTTTCGATAACATTTTGATTTGCTTCTTCTGTCTGTGAAGATGGTTGTTTCTCTTCTTGAGATAAAACGGGCTTGTGATCATCTCCATCATCACCATCATCATTATTATTATTATTATTATTATTATTATTATTATTATTATTATTATTATTATTATTATTATTACCTTCAACATCATTTTCCAGATCAATAATACTAGTTTCTTTACTTTCGGTCTTGGCTTTCTCATTTTCTTCATTTTCTGATTCATCTGTTAAAACTATTTCTTGTTTTGATTTGTTCTGAACTTCTAATAGTTCATCATCTGTATTATCTGCTAACACAAAATTCTCTTCATCAGATGATAAATCTACAAATCCGTGTGTTTTCTGATTAGATAACTCTGTGTTAAAGTTAGAGTTTTGTTCAGCTTCTGATCCAGAATCTAAATCTATAATTTCATTCATCCCTGTTATATATTAATTGGTATCAATTGTTTGAATTATGAAGTTGAATGATAAGTGGAAAATAACCCTAATATATAATAAATAACACGGAAATTGCATTCTAGATTTTAGATTTTATAATCATGGTTAGTCATAAAAATGTAGGTGTTGTGAGTGGCGCAGCAAATATATAGCACAGCACGGCCATAGAGACATCATTATTCACTTGTTTTATGTTTAAACACGATATTAATACGATTTTATTAGACAGTAGTTAAACAATTTATATAAAAAGTAGTAAGTAAAGCGCTTAGTATAATCTGAAAGCTGGACCCATAGAAGATTTAATAACTAAGGAACCAACGTTTTGCCAGTTCTTCTTTAATAAAGAAACTAAGAAGTTAATGGACATCATGATTTGGGAGACTAAAATATCTTCTTCCATTTCAACGTGACCAACAGCAACTGCTAAACATAAGACCTTCTTTAATTGGAACTTAATGGTAGACTTTTGGTCATTAACCTTAGCGTATAAGTCATCAGAGTGAGAAACTGGAGCTGGGAACTTACCGGCCTTAGATAATTGAGGACCTAATAATCTTGGAACTTGCTTAATTAAAGTTTCGGAAGCAATAAAAGCGTTATATTTCTTTGCTAACTTCTTAATTAACTTCTTGTTCTTGTTTAATTTCTTTAAGTCATCAACGGACATAGCATCACAACCTAAACCCTTAGCTCTGTCAACATCAAAAGCATCACCAAAAATACAGATGGTCATGTTTGGTCTTGGAACTTGTGGAAGTCTTAAAGTACCAGAGAAACGCTTATCTCTTTGTGGGTCATAGTTCTTTAAACCGACTTGTAATTCAACGGTTTCTAAGAAGTTTCTCTTCTTAGTTTCAGTGGAGTATTTTAAAAGTCCTTGGACGTTTTCTCTAACTTGAGTAGTGTTAATCTTAGACATGATTAATTGTATGTGATTGTCTCCCTAGTAGTAGGTAATACCTGGAATTGGTTCTTTCGACGATACTTTCAGAAGCAAATCAAAAAGAGAACCAAGTGCAAGAACAAGAAAAAGCATGAAACTGTTGCTCTTTGCTCTTTTGCTCTTTTGCTCTTTTGCTCTTCTCACTTCTCGCGCAAAAGCCAAAAAAATTAAAATTAAAATTAAAATTAAAAATGAAAAAATTGTGTGAGACATCTGCCAGAAGAGGGCTTCCAAACCCTCGCTGCAAGCACGTGACTGCGTCTGTGTTATGAATTATGATATTTTTCAATTGCGACATGAATTTGAAAGATTTACTGTGCAGCTAATAATAATAGTTAGTTCTATAACACTAGAATATGATACATCATATTGATATTTTATAAAATTACATGGTTATATTTCCTGTATTTTTTAGTTTATATTACATGTATATAGATATACACAGAATTCTTTGTTTTTATCGGTCAATCCAACTCAATTCAAACCAATTATAGAATCCAAAGGCAGCTAATCATTATAATGTTCATTTTCATACGAAGTCAGATAATACCGGTACCTATGCAATGTAGGTGTTTTACCACATCTCAGCTAAGATTTAAATCAGGATCTTCAAATAGGTGGTTGAGTAGGCAAAATGGTGATTATTTTACAAAAAGAGCCAAAATTGAAAATTTTAAATCAAGAGCTGCATTTAAATTATTACAAATAGATGAAAAATTTCATATATTTAACAAATCTGGTAATCATGGAAAACCAATAAATGTCTTAGACTTAGGTGCAGCACCGGGTGCTTGGAATCAAGTTGCATTAGAAAGATGCCCTAAAAAATCTAAGATATTAGGGGTTGATATATTACCTTATCAACCACCTAATGGTGCATCAACAATTCAAGGTAATATACTGAGTAAAGGAACGCATAAATTAATTAAAGACTTTTATTTGTTAAACGAATTAGAAAAGAAAGATCCATTATTTGAAGAAATTGAAATTATATCTACTAATTCATCTAATGAACCACCATTAGTTGTAGAAGCAGATTTTTCCATTATTGATAAAGAAATTGAAAGTAATAAATTAATGAAAAACGCTGCAACTTTGGATTCTTTGAATAATTCTATAGAAACAAAATTTCCTGTTGATGTGATTTTAAGTGATATGTATGAACCTATTTTACGAGAACATGGCTATTCAAATTCAACTACTAACAATCCATATATCAGGATGGCGAACACTACAGGACTTTCTTTCAAAGATCACATGATGTCCATGGATCTTTGTGATGCTGCCTTAATTACAGCAATAGATCTTTTGAAGAAAAATGGTAGTTTAGTAATGAAATTCTTTACAGGTGAAGAAGATTCATTATTAGAAAATAGACTAAAATTTGTTTTTAAAGAAGTGAAAAGGTTTAAACCAAAAGCTTGTAGGCTTGAATCAAAAGAATGTTATTTTGTTTGTTTAGGAAAAAAAGATTACGAAATAGATAAAATTGAACTTTTCAGCAAGAAATTTTAATTTTAAATTTTAGGAATTTTTATAAAGTTATTTTTATTATGATGTAAAAGCAAAAAGGAAACGATATTAATAACTTTTTGTTAAGATCTAAACTTACAAGTGAAAAATAATGAGCCGAAGTAAATATTATATATATATCATGTTGAAAAAATTAAATAAGTCAGAGTTTGTATGTCCTTAGTTTAAAATTAAGCCCATTTACCAATCAATGACATAATACCAGCACCCCATATTAAACAGTTGATACAGAAGAGTAACTGGGTTAAATCACGTTTGATTTCTTTGTTGAAAACAAAATCTCTAGCTAAAAATTCAACTAAACCAGTATAAATCAAAATACCTGCAGATAATGAATCTAAAACACCAGAAACAATATTTGCTGTGAAACCACCAGCAACATAAGTAGTTCTAACACCAAGACCAATTGCAATAGAAACTGGAGTAACTAAACCATAAGCAAGACAAAGTAAATACTTGTAGTATTCAGGTTGGTCACTAGGCCATGGAATAGCAGATAATCTAGCACCAATACCAAGACCTTCAAAAGATTGATGGAAAACTAAAACAATGTACAAAGTCTTGAAGTCATCATAACTACAAGAACCTAAATTTAAACCAATAATAACAGAATGGAAGATGATACCAAATTCTAAAATTAAGAAAGCAGCAAATTGTTGTTTAAATTCATAAATACTGCTAGCAGAATTAATACTTTCTGCTTTTTCAACTGCACTTTCTGTTTTGTTCAAATCTAAGTCTGATTGTTGGTCATCAGAGGTAAGTTGATGTTCACTTAAATCCCAATCTACATTTGGAAATTCATTTTCATTCTTTTTGTCTTTACTTGTAATCATTTGTTGAATATCTGGTTCTTCGATCCCAGTATAACCAAATTTACGTTCAACATAAACTTCAGATGCAATATCAACTAAGAAAATACCAAAAACAGAGGCTAAGATTAACGCTGGAACCCATGAGTAAATACTCCAATTACCCCAACCACCAACACATGATAAACTACCAATTTCTCCATATGCTGGATCCATCAAATGGACAAACGCAGTTGCTATAATAACACCAGCACCAAAATATCTGGCAAATAAGTAGAACCAAATGGAAACTTTCCAATTATATTTTTGAGATAAAATTGGAAACATTGTAACAAATGTAGAAATCACACCAATAACGAAAATAGAACCAACACGAGTACCAATGCCACCAGAGAATTCAGAACCAGCATCGACAATACCTTGAATAACACAAGTTTTGAAACTATCTGGGACATTTTCATCACTTAAAAGAATGTCACTAACATTTCCATATACAGACCAATCTGGCATTTTTTTAATTTGTTTTTATCAAGTTTGTTTTTGTCAAATTTAATACTTTTTTAAAATATTTGAAAATAAATAAGTTTTTTCGTAAAACAATCAGGTAGGAATATTCTAGCATTTATACTTTTTTTTTTCTTTTGTCAAACTGTTTTGTAAATAAGTTTTCTAATTGTGTTTTGTGAAATTTGTAAAAGATTTACATTTTATTAAAGTAAACAGTACAGTTAATTTTTGTCAGTCTGAAGATTATGGAAAGTTGTTTGAAAATCATGAATTATGAATAACCACCACAGTCGTTCATTATTTATCTATTATCTATACAAAATGTCTTAGTTAAATATATAAAAATGTAATAGAATATCCATCTTGCATATTGTTGCTTTAGTTTACACTTTAACTATTAAAAGTCACAATACATATGAAATTTAACAATCAAAAGTAACTAAGAAGCAAAGAAAAAGGGTTCTTTGTCAAGCGAGTATGTTAAATACATATTTGATAGATCTGTTAAATAAAGTGTAAAACGTTTAATTTCTTTATACCAAGCTAAGAAATAAGAAACTACATAATGAAAAGAGTAAAATTTTACAAATACGTTTAAAATTATAAATTATTATTTATTTACGATTTTATTAAGTTAGTTTCAAGCTAAATACGGTATATATAAGTAATAAATAGTAGATTTTTGAAGAAAAAAGATTTGGAAAAGCTGATTCACACTAAGCCCATTTACCGATTAAAGCCATAATACCAGCACCCCATAATAAACAGTTGATACAGAAGAGTAACTGGGTTAAATCACGTTTGATTTCTTTGTTGAAAACAAAATCTCTAGCTAAAAATTCAACTAAACCAGTATAAATCAAAATACCTGCAGATAATGAATCTAAAACACCAGAAACAACATTTGCTGCGAAACCACCAGCAACATAAGTAGTTCTAACACCAAGACCAATTGCAATAGAAACTGGAGTAACTAAACCATAAGCAAGACAAAGTAAATACTTGTAGTATTCAGGCTTATCGCTAGGCCACGGAATAGCAGATAATCTAGCACCAATACCAAGACCTTCAAAAGATTGGTGGAAAACTAAAACAATGTACAAAGTCTTGAAGTCATCGTAACCACAAGAACCTAAATTTAAACCAATAATAACAGAATGGAAGATAACACCAAATTCTAAAATTAAGAAAGCAGCAAATTGTTGTTTAAATTCGTATTGTGAATCTGCAGAAGCAGCAACACTTTCAGCTGTTTCACCAAATACATCCTTCTTTGATTCTTGATCTTGTTCATCGTATGTAGTATTAGTTTCACCTAACTCACAATTAGCATTTGGTAAATCATCTTCCTTCTTTTCACCTTTACCTGTAATTAACTTTTGAATATCTGGTTCTTCGCCGGTATAACCAAATTTACGTTCAACATAAACTTCAGATGCAATATCAACTAAGAAAATACCAAAAACAGAGGCTAAGATTAACGCTGGAACCCATGAGTAAATACTCCAATTACCCCAACCACCAACACATGATAAACTACCAATTTCTCCATATGCTGGATCCATCAAATGGACAAACGCAGTTGCTATAATAACACCAGCACCAAAATATCTGGCAAATAAGTAGAACCAAATTGAAAGTTTCCAATTATATTTTTGAGAAAACAATGGGAAAAGGGTAACAAATGTAGAAATCACACCAATAACAAAAATAGAACCAATACGAGTACCAATACCACCAGAGAATTCAGCACCGGCATCAACAAAACCTTGAATGACACAAGTTTTGAAACTATCTGGGACATTTTCATCAGTTAAAAGAATCTCACTGACATTTCCATAGGCAGACCAATCTGGCATTTTGTTTAATTATTATTAGTTAATTACCTTAATTGTTATTTTTAGCAAAAAATAGTTTAATACAAAAAAAAGTTGATTTAATAGAAAGAAGAACTGGGGAAGGTAGTTAGACTTTATATATAACTTAATACTTTTGAAGGTATTCCAGCTGGAAAAAAAAATTGCAGTTTAAACTACATTTTTTTCTTTTGTAAAGATGTGATCACATAGTAAACAGCAAGATATTTTTAAGTAACCCTTAGTAATAGACACTTTGTGATACATTTTAACCATCACGGTTCTTTATCAGCAACCGTAGAGGTTATCAGTTATTATCAGGTACAATGTACATCAAAATTTAAAAATGGCGAGAAACTTCTCTTTTGAGAAAACTGTCAGGTAGCGCCACATGCCATTATGATTGTTAATGACAAAATTATAGCCAGTTGGTTAATATTGAAAGTCAGCAGTTATAGCATTTGGAAGTTGGAAGTTAACCGTTGACTTCTTTTTACAGATCATAAACGGTAATTACCTGATATATTGGTTACGGGTCAAACAGTGACCGGAATTTCCAAAAATCTGTAATTGATACAAATGGAGAATCAAAAAGAAAAAAAATGTTTTTTGATGTAACGCCAAAACTTCACAACCATTTGGTAATCTCGCTGTAACCATCTCATTCATTTAGTGTCATGAAGATAACCTAATGAAAATGAAGAATTTTTTTTTTAAAAATTGAAAACTTGCTTTCAATAGTAATAAAACTAGTAGTCAATGAAATATTAACAAAAAAAATATCTAGTCACTATAATTCGGAAAAATGTAAATATCTACATGTACATCGATAGAAAGGAATTTAATCAAATTATAAAGTTTATATACATATATTTAACAAGAGAAGTTATTTATAAATCTGTAATAAATAACCATATCAACTTAATTTATCTGTAACACTTAAAAAACATTATAAGTTTGGTACTAGATACTTGATTAATTTCTACATTAAGGAGTGAAAATTTAAATTATGTTAAGATTTTTGAATTATAAATGTTATATAAATATAAGTGGGTAGATATATAGGGATTATATAAGTGGGAATTTCTTTCAAAAGTAGTTTTTGTTCGGGATTTTGAATTTTTGGTCTTTTTTTTGTTTTAAATGTAATGTTAATTTTATTGTTTTTCTATTCTTCAACATTATCATCTTCTTCTGTTCCAGTTGACTTGTCTCCTTTTTCTTCTTCTTCTTCTTCATTTTCTCCTGCTTCTCTTTCTCCTTCTTCTGTATTTACATCAACTTCATCTATCACGTCTTCAACTTCATCTGATTCTACAGGTTCCTTTGTTTCAACTTCAGTTTCTTTTATTGGGTCAGAATCATCTATATCGATAAGAGTTTCAGAAATTGAATTTAAATTTGGAAATGAATCTGCATGTTCACTAGGAAGTAAGATTCTTGAGCTAATACCTTCTTTACCATTCTTAGCTAAATCATCCTTCCAAAGTTTAGCAATTTCATCAATTTGTTCAACTTTACCTTCGTAAACCAAACTCAAAAATGCAGCTTCTGTAAATCTATTAGTCTTTTTCAAAATTTCAACACAAGTAATCAAATCTTTTGCAGCCCAAGATGCTGCAAATGCAGAATTGAATTTTTCAATTTCTATACATGATTTACTTAATTTTTTCAATCCTTCAATATCATTAAATGATGTATAAAATAATAATAAAGATTGGAAATCTTTACTATTTTCAAATGACTGAATAGCTAAATCAAATTTCCAGTTAGAAAGTGCACAATCACCTAATTTCTTCCATTTATGTGCAGAATTTTCTTTATTTGCGATTTCAGTAGCTAATGTGAAATTTAATGTTTCAATTGCTAAATCAAACTTTTGATCAAAATCAGTTGAAATTTCTAAAGCCTTTTCAGTATAACCTTGTTCTTCTAAGAATCTAGCAATTTTATTTATATCTCTCTCATCAATATTACCTATTATGGAATCTGCATATTCTAAATCACCTCTCATAACAACTGTTTGATATTCTAAAACAGATAAAGATAAATAATATGAAACAACATTCATATCTTTATCACAAACATATACTTTATTGTCTCTTGATAAATAACCAAGTAAAAACATTGATTTATCAAAATGAGCTAAATTGTAAATTGAACCACCCACTAAATAATTTAATCTATTAGAGTTAGATGTATAAATGAAAACATGACCAATCCATTTACCTGATAAAATTTGATCTTCAACATCAAAGGCAACATCAAATGATTCAACAACACCTTCTTCAGGATCAATAGTATCATTTTCTAAACTTTGTTGGAAAATATCTCTATTAAAAGATAATGCATAAGCTGATTCATTTGAAGAAATTAAAACTAAATCACCATCATCAGACCAATAAACATTTTCAGCATCAACCGATACAGTTCTCACAATTTCACCAGATTCCCAATCATAGAAAGAAATTGAACCTTCTGATTTAACAGTTAATAAAGCACCACCAAAGATTTTATCTGCAGGATAAACTAAATTAATTTGACCACTTGGCTTTTCTTTAAAATTTTTAAAAATTTTAACACTATTTTTTGATTCTCTAATAGCATAATAATTTGAATCTTGAGCCCAAACAAAATCTAATGCTTGACCATACATTTTATTTCTCCAAGCTAATGAAGTATAAATAATATATTCATCATCACCTGTAACAGCAACAAATCTACCATTTGGAGAATGTACTAAAGATGTTGGGAAAACTTCTACAGAACCAAATTCTTTTTGCGATAAACTTAGAATTTCACCATCTTCAGAAGTAGCATCAGAAGATTTAATAACAGAATGATAAACTTCACTATGTTTACACCATATAATTTTACCAGATTGATCCATTGATAATAATGGTTTATCATCACCAAGTTGGAAAACAACATTACCTGCATCAAAACCAACTGAGACTAAAGATGAATTCTTTTTTGTAGCAATACACCAAGCTCTTTCTAATCTATAATTAAGAGTTTTTTCTAATTTGTAAGTATTACTATTCCAAATTTTAATAGTTGAATCTTCGGAACCGGAAATAATCAATGGTAATTCAGAATGGAATACAGCAAATGAAACATTTGAAATATGACCTTCTAAAGAAGCAATACATGATTTAGTTTGATAATCCCATACTTTAACACTTTTATCATCTGAAGAAGTTAACAAATAAGGTTTATCACCATGAGGATAATAATCAACATAATTAAAACCTTTTGATTCAGGAGCAGTCAAAGTAAAGTTTGGAACTTTAGAACCTAAAGACCAAATTTTAACAGTTTTATCTAAACAAGCAGATGCGAATGTATTTGCATCTTTTGGATTAAAAGCAATTGACATAACATAATGTTGATGACCTTCAAAAATTTGTTCATTTTTCCAATTATTTTCCCAATTCCATAATTTAATAGTATAATCATCAGATGATGTTAAAACATAAGGTCTTGTTGGATGAACAGCAATTGATCTAATATAATCAGGATGAGCTTCAAATTGTGCGATTTTTTCACCTGTATTATAATTATAAACTCTAATTTGGAAATCATCAGCACCACAAACAATCCAATTTTTACGTGCAATAAATTTACCTGCTCTAACAGGTACATTTGTAACATCAATAGATTTTACTAAAGTCTTAGTTTCATAAGACCATATTTCAATTTTACCACTATAAAGTGTTGTTAAAATCCAAGGTTCAGAAGGATGAAAATCAATTCCCTTGACACGATCTGATCTTGTACTTGAAAGTTTCTGAATGAATAATATATAAATATATACAATATATGTTAGTATTTGAAATAAGAAGAAATAAGCAATTCAACTCGTTGAAAACGCGATGAATATTGGTGTTGTTGTTGTTGTTGTTGATCCAGTCAACACCATTATCGTAAACTGTCCATTGTAGATGAGTATTTGGGGGAGCCAAATACATCCAAGTGGCAATCTGATGTATGTGATACGTACCTTGATGTTCAACTTCATTGGATGGTGTGTGTGGTGAAGATGGGTACTAGAGCAGCAATCAGAAAACCGAACCAGCAACAGAGCCTTCTAATAGCTACCCAACTAACCAACAAACAAACCACCGCCAGCTGAATTCAACTGACTGCAACTCAGCTTCATCTTCAACGCCCTGTTAGTGTCTTGTTGTCCTCTTACTACTTACTACTTGCATTTCGCGAAACACTGCTGCGCTTACGTAACCACTGAGTGGAAGGGCAAGGGGCAATAGCAGTACTCAGTACTCAGTACCACGGCCACGACCACGACCACGACCACGAGCAAGAAGCAAGAGCATTCAAGACTGATTGATTGGCTTGACTTTGATGATAGATCATATGTTTTTGGTCTTGCTTCTTTCTTTTCTCTTCTTTCCACCCCCACTACACTATCATCACAGCATCACAACATCACAATGTGGATTTTCGACTGGTGTAAGTACTCGTTATTCCTTCAAATGATTTATCCACTTATTACATGTATACTAACATTCAATTTTTGAACACCTAATCCTTTTTCTTTTTATTTCCATTTTTACAATTATTTTTTATACAGTTCAAGACGCATTAGCATACTTAGGTTTATGGAATAAACATGCCAAGCTTTTATTCCTTGGATTGGATAATGCAGGTAAGACTACTCTTTTACACATGTTGAAAAATGATAGAATGGCAACTTTACAACCAACTTTACATCCAACTTCTGAAGAATTATCAATTGGTAATGTAAGATTTACAACTTTTGATTTAGGTGGACATCAACAAGCCAGAAGATTATGGAAGGATTACTTTCCTGAAGTTAATGGTATTGTTTATTTAGTTGATGTTGCAGATAATGAAAGATTTGAAGAATCAAGAATGGAATTAGATGCTTTATTACATATGCCAGAATTATCAACTGTTCCTTTCCTTATTTTAGGTAATAAAATTGATTCTCCAAAGGCTGTTAGTGAAAATGAAGTTAGAAACTCTTTAGGTTTATTACAAACTACTGGTAAAACTTCAACTGTTCCCAGTGGAACTAGACCTTTGGAAATTTTCATGTGTTCTATTGTCATGAGACAAGGTTATGCAGAAGGTTTTAAATGGTTATCTCAATATATCTAGTTATTCCCTCTTACCTCTTTTGATTAATATTATACTTTATATATATAGTTTTTTGTATATTAATGCAATCATTCTTTCTTTAATTCATATTAATAGTTTATTTATCTATTCTTTTTCTTTTTCTTTAATTTAATTTAATTTAATTTAATTTAATTTAATTTATTTAATTTAATTTAATTTAATATATATATTTACAAAGTTACAAATAATGTTAATTATCTTAATTCAATTTATTATCTTTTCTTGCTACTTCCTTCACCATCATTAGAAGCAAATTTACGTTTTTTACCATGAGTTTCAAAATATTCCTTCTTCTTTTCTTTTTGCTTTTCTTGTCTAAAAGCTTCTATCTTCTCACGAGCTTTAATCTTTTCTTGCATCTTGGAATCTTTCTTTGATCTTCTCATACTTTCTTTATCATTCTTAATAGTTTGAATAGTTTGAATTAACTTTCTAGCTTTCTTTTCTTCACTACCCATTACAACTGCTCTCTTTTGAATATAAGTCTTGTTCTTTTGTTTATTCATTTGTTGAATTTGAGATTTAAATGGTAAATTACTCTTAACAGATGAAGGAACTTTTAATCCATGAAACTTTCTTTCTTGTCTTTCAATTTTATTATAATTAGAATCTTTACCCTTTGGAGTTTCAACACCATTTACAGCTCTTACTTCACCAGTTAATCTCATACCTTTCCAATTATCCTTTTCTTTTAATAATAATGATGTAACAGGATTATAAAATTTCTTTGGCTTTACAGGATACCATGTTCTTAATATAACAATATCACTCATTAATATTCTATCTTCAAATGTTGCTCTATAATGACCTTCAGGACTTGATAATGCACGCTTAATTTCACCACGAATACCAGAAACTGTTTTAATTGATGCACCTTCAAATTTCGCAACTTCCATAGCTGATGTAAACATATCTTTAATAAATGCTGTATTACGATAAATCTTTTGTGGATAACCAACTAGTTTTAATTTCTTTACAATAGAACTTTCAGCATTTAAATCTTCAACAATACCTGTAGCAGCAATTCTAAATGATCCAGTAGTATGATCTTTATCAACAACTTGAATACCACAAAATGTTGTATTTGGTGCAACTAATGGTCCATAAAATGTTGTAAAACAATATGCATGCTCTGGTGTATATTTTAACATTCTATTTCTAGTTCGTGAATCTGATGTTGTATATATTGGTAATGTTTGAAATCTTCTCCAACCAAGTGATAAAATTAATGGATCATTTGATTTTAAAATTTTTTTATGCCATCTATGTCTTCTAATTCTGCCATTGATAAAACCAAATCTTTCTTCTGTACTTAATAAACCACCAATAATTATAGGGAATGTTGGATCAAAATTTTCAATAAATTCCATTGGTAATGAATCAAATGTTAATTTAACATATGAACCAGCAGCATAACCTTCAATTTTATTACGTGCATCAACATCAAGTTTACTTAATTCAGCTTTATTAATTTCAAGTTGTTTAGCCATCTTTGCCTTTTGAAATTCATACCAATTATCATGTTCATTAAATGGATCCTCATCACCTTTATATTCTTCTTCTTCTTCAAATTGTTGCTTTAATTTTTCCTTCTTTTTAGCATTTAAAGCTCTTTGTTTAGAAACAGAATCGGTAGTTTCATCATCAGATTCATCACTATCTTCATTAACTTCAGTACCAATACCCATTTCATCTTTCATTTCTTCTTCTTCAAAATTTGTAAAGTCATCTTTATCAGATTTTTCATCTTCAGAGTTTTCATCACTTTCGTCGCTTTCACCTTCAACGTCTTCTCTTTCTTTTTCTTCTCCTTCTGCATCTTCAAGATCTTCAAAATCACCATATAATTCTTCACCTTCACCATTCTCAGCTATAGATGCCTTTTCTTTTGCAATTCTCTGTTTTGCAGACATAAAAAATCTTTTCTTTAATGAATTTAATGATTCACTATCTGGAGTCCATTTAGATTTTAATTGTTCTAAAGATAAATTTAAACCATCATTAGAATCTTCAATAACTTTTTCTTCTTTTTTAGTGAAAAAATCTTCTTCATCTTCTTCATCTTCATTATTGTCTTCAGAAGATGGAGTCAAATTTTCTTCATCTAATTCCTCTTCTTGTTTCCATCTAGCAATTACATCTTTTGGATCAATATTATTCATATAAATAAGTTTATTTATATCCCAAGTTTTCTTAATTTGAAGATTCTTTAATTTACCACCAATCGATTTCCATTGTGACATACCATCTTCTTCATCTTCTTCATCTTGATCTAATTCAGAATCAGTTTCAAATTGTAATTTTTCTTCATTAACAAGATTTTGAGATTTTTTGATTTGTTTAAGTTTCTTTTCTCTTGCCAAATCATCAGCATCTTCATCAAAATATACAAGATCATCATCTTCTTCTTCTTGATCATCTTCAATGTTAACATGTTCATCTTCTAAATTTTCTATATCTTGTTTATGAACTCTAGCTCTTCTTAATTGATGTCTACCAGAATCACCATGTAATTGATCATTTTGGTCATCACTAATTTCTTCTTCTTCTTCTTCTTCTTCTTCTTCATCTTCTGCTGATTCTAAATCTTTGTTATAATCACCAGAAATTTCAGGGCCATCACTAAATAACTTTAAACCTGATGATTTTCTAGTATCAATTATATCAGCAGCATTTTGTAAATCTGAAACTAATTTTTCACCAATACCACTCATATCTTCTTCAGATTTAAAAGATTTTTGAGCAACATCAATATAAACTGCATCTTTATCAATTAAAACACCATGAACATCAGACATTGGAGCATAAATAATTTTTTGTTTATCTTCAAGTCTTTTCCTACGTCTATGAATTTTTGCTGGAACTTCTTCACCATTAGCTTCAGCAATTTTTCTTTGTTCTCTTTCATAATCTTCCATTTTTTGTTCAAAATATGGAGTTGGACATGGATCAGGTAATTTTTCAACATTTGAAACAGTATAATCACCAACACCAGCTAAATGAACTCTTGCATTATTTGATGGTAATGGAGTACCATGTAAATAACCATATAATGCAATTTTTCTATCACATTTTGGATCTTTTTCAATTTTTGTTGGATGAGTTAAATCTATAATTCTATCTGCTAATAAATAAGGATGTTCATTTCTCCATTTTAAAGGTCTAAATTTCATAACTGATATAAATCTCGATAAATTAAGAATTTCTCTATCTGGATATCTACCATTTATAACACCTGATAAATAAAATAATTTTGCACCTTGATAAACTTCTGTCCAAAATCTTTGCTTTAATCTTTTTTTAGCAGCTCTCATAGTAGCTGGTTTTTTAAATAAATCTAAATGAGTAGTTATACCTAAAACTCTTGGCATACCATGATGTTGTGCAATATTTAAAAATTCCATTGTCTCCATTTCAAAACCAAAATTACCATCCATCATAAGTAATACTAAATCAGCAATTTTTGCAATATCAATCATTGAATTTAAATCATTTGAACATTCAAGAAATGTTAATCTTCTTCTTTTACCACTAACAACAGTAATTGGACCTTTAATATCAGTAACTGTTGTTTTAGTTAATCTACGAACTAAAGAACGAATTAATGTTGTTTTACCTGTACCTGGAGGTCCAACAACTGCAACAATAACTGGAGGTGGATCATCCTCAGGTGTTCTATCAATCATTGGAACATGAAATTTTTTCTCTCCTAAATCACTACTTCTAATTGCTTGCCTTTGTAATTTACCAGGTTTTGCAAATGCAAATGCCTTTGCATTCTTTCCTTGGGAATGAAGTTTTTGCTTTGCTGTATTCTTCCTAGAATTACCCCTATGTGTTTTATTTGCTTGTTGGGAATCCATTTTGTTTTTTTTGGACTTGGCCTAGCTTGTTTATCTATTAGAAAGTAATGGTTTAAAAAGAATTGATTAAATAGATAATTGGAAAAGTGTTAAAGGATGTATTTATTTTTATCTGAAAAAAAAAATTTCATGTATATGGATTATGGGTGAAAAAAAAATAAATTAAAAATTAAAAACTGGAATTACATTGCACTGCCTTAAAACATTTTAGATCTGGATTACGTAAGACAGCTAAAATTACGTAAACTTGCACAAATTAGTGTTGTTAAACTATTGTTTGTAAATAAATGAAAGGTGAAATTGGTTTAAAAATAAATTATTTATTTCTAGTGATTAATAATGCCAAAATATAGCTCTAGATAGGTTTAAAATTA
Organism: Pichia californica; assembly: GCA_030574395.1. Lineage (NCBI taxonomy): Eukaryota > Fungi > Ascomycota > Pichiomycetes > Pichiales > Pichiaceae > Pichia > Pichia californica. Next base: position 126,551 of record JAJMEW010000166.1, read on the forward strand.
CTGTAAAATGAGTTTTTTAAAACAAAATATTATTATTTTAATAAAATATTTTGAAATATTTTTGAAATTTGTCAACTTTTTAAATTTTGAAAATTTGTAACTAACAAAACCCTCTTTTTTGCTTTCAACAGTAATACCATAGAATTCATGAAGATAACAGCTACAAAAAGCAGTGGTTTAAAGTGTGCTAGCATGTGTGAAGCCCCAAAAAAGAGCACTATCATGTTACAGGACGTGTGTTGTGATTGTGTCACGTGCCACATGCAGCAAGGCAGCGTCGATCGACGCAAAAAGGGCAAATCGCAAATCGCAGAATTCCATTTGAATTTGAATTTGAATTTGAATTTGAAACACAGAACGCACAGCCAATTAATTAAGCAAGCTAATTAAAAACTGGGAGGCGGCAGGCAACAGATACAGGTTATGTATAGCGTATAGCTTAGCTTCATGGTTCAAGTTGAAGACGTTGTCCCCTTTCCTACTCTTACTTCCTTTCTGTTCCCTACTCCCACATAACAAGAACACACTAGACAACTACATCGCCACAAGCAACAACAACAAGCTTATATATTCACTTACATGATGATGATTGCAGACAAACCACAGTGCCTTCCTCTGATCCCTCCTCAAGTATCGACGCATAGAAGGCAACCAAATCTGAAGTCACAAATCTCAAGTATTTCTTCAAGCTCTTCTTCTAAATCCAAATCCAATCAACCTTCATCCAAACAACAAAAGTCAAAACAAAAGGCTACATCCACAAAAAGCTCTCCAAAAACAAATACAAATACGAAACAACAATCAACTTCTACTAAGAAATCCAATAGTAAAGGAACAAATGTAAAGAAAGTCATTACCTCTGATAATATCGTTATCCCTCCAAGAAGTGTAAATGTCGATTTTCATAGTAATAATAATAGCACAAATAATCATAACAATAATAATAGTAATAACAAAAATAATACTTCTAAGAGAGCTATTTTAAAGAGTACATCAGATGATTTAAAACAAACTACAAATGATATTAAAAACTTATTACTCTCTAGTCCTACATTATCGGATGGCTCAAAACCGAATTTTAGTGGCTCTAATAATAATAATAACAATAATAACAATAACAGTAACAAGAACAAGTCACCAAATTTTCAAAATGCAAACTTAAATACCCCCAGATTACCTAATGGTTCAATTCCAGATTTTGGTAATAATAAAAACAGTTCAACTAATTTATCTAGATCTTCTAGTTCAGCATCTTCAAATAGTTCTAAACCAACTAGTGCTTCTTCTAATAGTTCATTTTCAACAGACAGTATTAGGTATGCAGGTTCATCCTTTCACGCTGAACCAAAGGCAGTTACATTACCAAAGCCTTCTTTTTTAAGAAAATAACAATAACAATAACAATAAATAGAAATTGAAATTAGATTTATCATTTGATATTATATTTTATTATTTGATTAATGGGTTGAATTCATTTAGTTTATTTTATTTTTTAGTTCATTTCATTTCATTTCATTTTTTTTCTTTCTTTCAAGGCTTTCTTTTTAACTTACTACGCAATGCATGGAATTTCAATTATTTATTTGACTTAAACATCATCATAGACATATTTTACAATTCATTCATTATCTATTCACTTATTCATAAGCTATTTTGTGCTTAAATATATATATTTTCACTGATTTGTGAATAAAAGAATGTATTAATTATAATGCCAAATAAATCAATTTTTTTAATGCCAATTTTGCTTTTTTGATTCATCTATGTTTTTTTTTGATGACCATTATATTATGATGCAACTTTATCATATATCATATCATTGATATTAATTTTTATCTCCTTTTTTTTATTTGATTTTCGAGTTTACTCTTTTTTTATTTCATCTGTTGAAATTTTTCTTAGTTATTGTTTTGTCTTTGCGTTTTATTTTATTTTTTTTTTCAACTTGTTTACAAGTATTTTTATTGTTTTTTTTAGAGTTTTTACAGGTTTCAAAGCCGTTTTTTTTACTCTAGGTGTTTTTTTTATTTTTTTTTCTTTCTTTTTCTATTTTTTCATTTCCGAAACACGAACTGTAAGGATCAGCCACTACTGTCTCTGGAAAATCATTGTAACTAATCCAGAGCAATTATTATTATGATTGTATATATATATATAACTTATAGATCTATATAGCTGCTATTAACATGTCTCGTATGGTGTTGAAGATAAAGATAAAGATAAAGATAAAGCCATTAGAGGGTACAAGCCACCACCGCGGTTAGATTCCGTACTGAGTATTGAGGGAAAGAATTTCCTATTTCACTGGGAGGTTCACGTTGATGAGCTGAGTTTAGCTGAGTTTAGCTGAGTTTAGCTGAGCTTTGCTTGCTTGTTGATTGTTGATTGTTGATGCTGTTATCTCTCTGGATTAACACACTGCAATCTCTGTGCAAGGCTTGAAACTTGCTGCCTCAACCACTGGGATTAATACCAACTGCTAATCATGCCTAGGAAATCCTCTTCTCGGAGGCCATCCTCCAATCCACAAGCTGGTTCTGCATATTCTGCCAATAGCAGTAATAATCACAATAGTAGCAATAGCAATAGCAATACTCCGATCACTATACTATCCAGACATAGAGATTCAATGGTTTCAAATAGGTCGAATTCAACACAGCAATCAACAAATACAACACATATGGATGTAAATGAAACTGAAATGTTTTCTGGTGTTGCTTCAAATGTTGTTCCAACATCAATTTCTTCATTTCATCATCATAATCATTATAGATCACCTACATTATCAGTTACTAGTTCTCATGATGAACAAAATATAGATCGAATTATACTTGAAGATTCAGATATTAATGAATCTGAAATCTCAAATAATATGAATATTATTAACAGTAACAATGAAAATAATAATAATAATAATAATGAAAATTATATGGATGGTTATGAATCTGAAGCAAGTGATTTTCATGAACGATCTAGATTTAGATTTTTTAAAACTGAAGAGATTGAAGCAGCAAAGGGTGTTTCTTCATTAGGTAGATTTAACCCTGATGGAAATAATAATAATAATAGTAATAACAATAATGAATCAATTAAAATTGATTATGATACTAATTGGAATACATTTGCTGATGACTATTCAACTGATCATTATGGTTCTGATATTGAAAGAAGTCCGTCTATTAGTTCTACAACAAGACTAAATTACAATAATTATAATAATAATAATAATAATCAAATATATAATGATAATAATTCAAATAATAACAGTAGTATAAATACAACAAGTGATAATTCTTATGGAAGTATAGAAGAAAATCCATATAGTGAATTTTTTAGAGGTGACAGAGAACGTGAACTCGTTGCTGATGAAGAACATGATATGAGAATGTATAGTGAAGAAGGTGATGAAACTTATGAAGATATAATTGTAAAGAAGGCATGGTTGAAAACAATGAAGAAACGTGAATCTATAAAATTACATGATAAATTTTTTAAAAAATTTCCAGCAAAGAATAAAAGTCAACGTTTTTATATTGCTGAAGAAGATTTAGTTGTTGGTATTGCAGGTTATCAAACAACACTTTGGAAATTAACAATTTATAATATTATTTGCATTTGCTCTTTTGGATTTTTTGCATTACTTTGTAGATGGATTCCAAGATGGAGAATTAAATTAATGGGTAAACAAGTTCCATTAGCTAAAGCAGAATGGTTGGTTGTTGAAGATGAATATGGTTCTTTAGAAATACCAACTGTTGACAGAAAATGGTATAATAGAAATTTAAGTACATTTTTACCACCAAAGAAAGTTGAACATTTCAATAACTCCTCAATCACAGGAGATGATATTAACAACAACAACAACAATAATAGTAATAATAATAATGATACTAAATCTCATATGAGTAGAAATGGAGTTGAAAGTATTATGACTGGTATAAGTCATGCTTATTCGATTGATGATATTGATCCTATTGTACCTATTTTAATTTCATTTGAATATAGATATATGAAACTTTTTTATGATCCATTAGATGATTTATTTATGTTATCAAATAATTGGATAGATGAAAAATGGTGTCATTATCCAGATATAAAAGATGGTATTACAGAATCTAATTACAAATGTAGAAAAATGATTTTTGGTGATAATGTTATTGAAATTAAAGAAAAAACTATTATGAAATTATTAATTGATGAGGTTTTACATCCTTTTTATGTTTTTCAAATTTTTTCAATTTTTCTTTGGTTAGCAGATAATTATTATTATTATGCATTTTGTATTTTCATCATATCAGTTTTATCAATTACTGAATCGTTAATTGAAACTAGATCAACTTTTGAAAGAATGAGAAAAATGTCAAGATTTGAATGTGATGTAAGAGTTTGGAGAAATGGATTTTGGAAAGAAATTAATTCAAATGATTTAGTACCTGGAGATATTTATGAAGTATCTGATCCTTCATTATCTATTTTACCATGTGATTCAATTTTATTAACTGGTGATTGTATTGTAAATGAAGCAATGTTAACAGGTGAATCTGTACCTGTATCAAAAGTTTCAATTAATTCTGATTGTGTTAAAGATTTAGAAAATGAATTTAATAGTGCTAAATTTTCTAATAGATTTTCAAAATCATTTTTATACAATGGAACTAAACTTGTAAGAGTTAGATATGGATCAGATAATACTGGAGATAAAGAAGTAGCTACTGCACTTGTTGTTAGAACTGGTTTTAATACTACAAAAGGTGCATTAGTTAGATCTATGTTATTACCAAAACCTACTGGATTTAAATTTTATGAAGATTCTTTTAAATATATTGGTGTAATGTCAATGATTGCATGCTTTGGATTTATTTTTTCAACAATTAATTTTATTAAATTAGGATTACCATGGAAAGTAATTATTTTACGTGCTTTAGATTTAATTACAATTGTTGTTCCACCAGCATTACCTGCAACATTAACAATTGGTACTAATTTTGCTTTAAATAGATTACGTGAAAAGAATATTTTTTGTATTGCACCAATGAGAGTAAATGTTGGTGGTAAAATTGATGTTTTCTGTTTTGATAAAACTGGTACTTTAACAGAAGAAGGATTAGATATTATGGGTATACATGTTTCAAATCCTATTAAAGATAGAAAAGAACATGAATTTAGTGATATGTTAGGATCTATTTATAAAATTTTAGAAAGTGATTTTGAAAATTCTGATAAAATATTTACTTCAATGTTAACTTGTCATTCATTAAAAATTATTAATGATGAATATGTTGGTGATCCTTTAGATGAAAATATGTTTCAATTTGTTGGATGGGATATGGCTGAAGATCCAAATGAAAATACAATTTTAAATGATTTTATTGAATCAAGAATATTATTAACTTCAACATCACCAATATTATTTAAAAAAGATGGTGTTCCAAATTATTGGATTCAACTTAAAGAATTTGAATTTATATCCCAATTAAGAAGAATGTCAACTATTTGTATTAAATTAAATAGTTCATTTAGTGATGTAGGAGAACTTGAAGTTCATGTTAAAGGTGCACCAGAAGTTATTGAAAATATTTGTTTACCTGAATCCCTTCCAATTAATTATAATGAGCTTTTATATCATTACACACATAATGGTTATAGAATTATTGCATGTGCATCAAAAAAATTGAAAAATCCAAATAAAAATACTAAAGATTTATCATTTATAGGTGATTTAAAAAGAGAATCTATTGAATGTGATTTAGAATTTATTGGTTTTATCGTTTTTGAGAATAAATTAAAAGATTCTACAACTAATACAATTGAACAATTGACAGATGCTAATCTGAGAACAATTATGTGTACTGGTGATAATGTTTTAACTGCAGTTAGTGTTGGTAAGGAATGTAATATTATTAAAGAAGGTGCAAAAGTTTTCATTCCATCATTTGATTATGATAAATTTCCTAATAATTTTGATGAAAATGATGATGAAATGAATCATGAATTATTAAATAATGGAGCTCCACCAATTATTTGGACTGAAGTTAATAATCCTGAATTAGAATTAGATAGATCTACATTAGTACCATTAGATATTCATCAAGACGATAATTATTGTTTAGCTGTTACAGGTGATATTTTTAAATTTATACTTACTGAATTGATTGATTTTGAATTTTATATTGAAACTATATTAATGAAAAGTTCAATATTTGCTAGAATGTCACCTGATGAAAAACATGAATTAGTTAGTCAATTACAAAAATTAGATTATACTGTTGGATTTTGTGGTGATGGAGCTAATGATTGTGGTGCATTGAAGGCAGCTGATGTTGGTATTTCATTAAGTGAAGCTGAAGCATCAGTTGCAGCACCATTTACATCTAGATTATTTGAAATTTCATGTGTTTTAGATGTTATTAAAGAAGGTCGTGCATCATTAGTTACAAGTTTTTCATGTTTCCAATATATGTCATTATACTCAGCAATTCAATTTATTTCTGTTTCAATATTATATAAAGAAGGTTCTAATTTAGGTGATTTCCAATTTTTATACATTGATTTAATGTTAATTATTCCAATTGCTGTTTTCATGTCATGGTCTAAACCATATAATAAGATTGTTAAAAAGAAACCGACTGCAAATTTAATTTCATATAAAATTATTATACCTTTATTAGGTAATATTTTTATTTTATTTTTAGGACAATTTTTAGTATGGTCAATTATTAAAAAGTTGAAATTTCCATGGTATATTAAACCAATTCCAGGATCTGATGATCAAGTTCAAAGTACAGATAATACTACATTATTTTTTTATTCAAATTTTCAATATATTTTAATTGCATTAATGTTAACAGTTGGTCCACCATATAGAGAACCAGCAAATAAAAATGGACCATTTATAATTACTATTATAATTACTTTAACAATTTCAACAATTTTGATGACGATTAATCCAAAGTCTGGATTAGGACAATTAATGGATTTAACCTGGATGAGTACTAAAGTAAAGGTATATCTTGTTACTGGAGCATTTTTTAATTATTTTATTTTAGAATTAGGAGATAAATATTTATTTCTGACAATTGCAAAATTTGTTAAAAAAATATTGAAAAGCAAAGTGAGTAACAAGAAATTCAAAAGATTAAAGAGAGAATTTAAAAAACTTGTTTAAGAATATAGTGAGAAGTAAAGGATTAATATGGAGGAGATTTTTGCATTATAATAATTTGTATATAATTGTTTACTAAAATTTATTTAAGAAACGTTAATATTATTCTTTAATTATCAGATTAAATGATAGTGTTTGTATAAATAAGTGTAGAATATATAGAGAAAGAAAGAAATATAGAAATATAGAAATAAAGAGAACACAACCAGTGTTCCAGAGCACCAAAAGGACAATAAAAAGATTGTTATTGTTGTTGTTGTTTTTGTTGTTGTAGTAGTACTAATTAATAATAATAAAAATAACTCAAATCCTGCAAGTTAGTTTAAAATATTATCAAATCATCTAAACCTTCTTACTCAATTGCTTTTGAACACAAGATTTAAAATTTAAAAATTCTTGTAAACATGCATCTTTGCTCATGTTTTCATATTTAGCAGCAACACATCTACCATATGCGATAGAGAGTTCAGAACAGTTGATAGTTGCAGCCATCAGTCTTGTAGCTTGCTTAACTGGTTGTTTCTTTAATTGAGTGGACATTGTTTTGGTTTGAAGGGATTGGAGGGATGGCTAGAAAAAATAACAACAGAAAAGTAAAATACAAACACAAGGAAGAAAACAGATAAGGATAACCAGCAAAAGATAACTAGCAAAAGAAGGATAGATAAGGGTTATCACAATATACAACTTTACTACAAATATGTCAGATCAATCATCAAACAAGTTCCAACGCAAACCAAAGATAAGAAAAATCAAAAATCGAAAATAAAAAATAAAAAATAAAAAATAAAAAATGTTTATTGGAAAGGGGAGGGGTTGTCAGCCCAATGAGGAAGGCGACGCGACGCTGCTGATGATGGTGAAGTTTGAAACCAAAAGAGGGTTGGCTATTGATCTGGTTGTTGATCTTTGGTTGTTGATCTTTGGTCTGGAAAGGTGGAAACAGAGACAGATACAGATACAGATATACAGGAATAGAGAAAAACAAGAGATGTCAGTTCCCCAAAAGTTTACGGCATTGCCAGATCCAGAAGAGGTATTTATTCCTCTCAGTGAAGAACAACTAGCCATTTTAGAAGCACAGGTAGAAGCTGAACAACCAGTGGCAACAGTACAAAGTCAATTCAATTTCGGATGGGGATTGATGAAATCAAATGATACTGATGATGTAAAACAGGGAATAAATCTGCTTACAGATATATTTAAAACTGTTCCTACTAGAAGAATAGAATGCATATATTATCTTTCACTGGCGTGTTTCAAAATTAAAGAATATAGGGAAGCTACAAGATATATTGATGCATTATTAATGTACGAGCCAGAAAATAAACAAGCAGTTACTTTGAAAAAAATGATTGAAAATGAACTGGCAAAGGATAGTTTGATTGGATTTGCTTTAGTATCTACTGCAATTGCTGCAACCGTCGGTGTTGCAAGTTATTTCATGAAACGTCATAAATAAATAAAATCACTTATTTGATACCACATAAATATATCTCCAGTTCTTCTTTTATATACTACATCAAATCCATTACATCTGCGCATTTTTTATAAATAATAAACAAAACTTTTTGTATAATTTTCTTTTTTTTTATATAAAACAAAATGATTTTATTTTATTAAAAAAAATTATTTTATTATATCAAGTGAAACAAACAAAAAATTATAAATAAAAACTATTACTATTATTGTAAACGTTTGTAATATAGGTCTCTATATATCTATCTATTAACCAACACACCTGTTTATACTAGATTAACTAACTATTCATCATCAGCAACTAATCCACCTTCAGAACATAAAGAATAAAAAACCGATGTTTTATTCTTTAACAAGTTTGCAGGGGTATCAAATTCTGTAACTCTACCATTTTCTAAAACAATAATTCTATCGCTATCAATAATAGTGTTTAATCTATGTGCAATTGTTAAAATTGTACGATCTTTAAATGCTGATCTAATTGTTTGTTGAACAATTGAATCAGTATCAACATCAACATTAGCAGTAGCTTCATCTAAAATTAAAACTTTACAATTCTTCTTTGCAAGAGCTCTAGCTAAACACATTAATTGACGTTGACCAGCAGATAAATTTGAACCACCTTCACTTATTGGAACCATTAATGCATTTAATCCAAGTTCTTCTTTATTTTCATATTCATCATACATTTTTTGAACATGTTGTTTTAAATGTGATAATTCTAATGCTTCCCATAAATCATCATCTGTATATTGATCAATAGGATCTAAATTAGATCTAACTGTACCTTTGAAAATTTGTGAATCTTGTGGTATAATTGATAATTTAGATCTTAAATCATATAAACCAATTTTTGATGTATTAACATTATCAATTTCAATATTACCATTAACTGCTTCAATTATACGGAAAATTGCTAATGTTAATGATGATTTACCAGCACCAGTTCTACCAACAATACCAATTTTTTCTTTATTTTTAATTGATAAATTTATATCTTTTAAAACAAGGTCAAGTTCAGGTCTATATTTAGTTGAATAATTTTTAAATTCAATTTCACCATTAAATGGCCAATTTGTTGATGGTCTTTTATCATTAATAATTTCTGGTGCTTCAGATTTTAAATCTGCATATTCCATAACTCTTTCAACAGAAACAATATTTGATTCAATATCAACAGTCATTCTAACAATCCAATTCAGTGCTTGTGTAATTTGTAATGCATATGAAACAGATAAACCAACTAAACCTGGTGTAACTCTACCTGATCTTAAAGTTAAAATTAATAAACCAGATGAACCAAGAATAATAAAAGATCCTAATAATTCTAATCTAACTGCTAACCATCTATTTGCTGTTACTGATGGATGATATGCACTCATATTTGAATCCATTTTATATTGATTTAAGAAAGAAAATCTATCAACTTGATCATAAGCTTTAATAATTGAAACACCTGTTAAAGTTTCTTGGAAATGTGCATAAATTGGTGATTTTGAAACTGATTCTAATCTTTTCAATTCTCTTGATGTAAATAAATAATATCTTTGATAATATTTATAAATGAAAAACATTGGAATAATGAAAAATACAAATTGCCAAGTTGAATAAATAATAACACTAATTGTAAATGCAACTCTTACACTACTACCAAAAAACATTGCAAAAACTCTAAATAATGTTTCATCAATTTTGTAAATATCATTTGAAAATCTATTTAATATTCTACCAATTGGTGTTGTTTCAAAAAATTGCATTGGAGCTCTTAAAACAGAAACAAGCATAATTTGATGTAAATATTTAGAACCAGAAATTGAACATAATAACCATTGAACTAAAGATTGACTGAATGTACAAAAAACTGCAGAAACACAGAAAAGTAAATAAATACCTAAATATTTCCATGGCTCAGGATTATAACCAACAATTGTATTAATATCAGACCAATGTTTTAACCAAACATTAGATGAAACTGATAATGCCATAGCAGTAATAATAAATAAAATCATAATAATAACATTACGAATACCACATGCTCTAGCATATGTTAAATAAACACTCCATTTAACTTTACCTTGTTCATTCTTTTCAGATCTACCTGCACTTTCTTGAACTTTTTCTTGATTTAAAACATCAACAGTAAAATCTTCTAATTCAGCCTTTTTATAATCATCTTCATTTTTACCATTTTTTAATTCATCAATTAAAACATCACTTGAAGGAGCAGTTGACATATTAATTGCAGATGATAATTCAGAAACTGGTTCAGAAACTTGTTCTTTATCTTTATTATTATTATTATCCTTATCTTTTCTACCATATTCTTTAATCAATTTGTATAAACGAGTATCTTTTTTAGATAATGAAATAATATCATCATAACTACCTTCTTCAACAATTCTACCTTCTTCCATCATACTAATATGATCAGAACATTTTAAAACTGCCATACTATTTGTTGCTAAAATTCTACATTTATTTTTTAATAAACCATTTGGACCAAGAACATTATTACTAATATGTTTACCAACATGTTCATCAACAGCACTCAAGATATCATCTAATAAATAAACATCAGCTCTTGAATAAACTGCTCTAGCTAATGATAATCTAGCCTTTTGACCACCTGATAAACTAATACCTTTTTCACCAACTTGAGTTTCATCACCATCTGGTAAAATTTCAAGATCTGGTAATAAAGCACACGCATGTAATGTCTTTTCATAAAATTCATTATCAAATTTACAACCAAATAAAATATTTTCTTTAATTGTACCATTCATAATCCATGAAGTTTGAGGTACATAAGCAATTGTACCTGCAATTGAAGCCAAACCATTTGTTCTATGTAAACTACCTAATAAAGCTTGAATTAAACCAGATTTACCAGATCCAACTTTACCTAAAATACAATTTAATTGACCTTTAAAAGCAATAAAATTAATTCCAACTAATGCAGTTTTATAAGGTTTTCTTGACCAAAGAAAATCTGCATTTTCAATTTTTACAACAATATCACCAATTTTAGTTGCAGGAGGAAATCTATTAATAACATCGTTTTCAATTTCATCACTACATAAAAATTCTGTTAATCTTGATAATGCAACTTGTGATTCAATAATATTACCAATAGTCCAAGGTAATGTCATTAATGGGAAACCTAATAAATTAAATAATGCTAATGAAGTAAAAACTAAATCGGTTGTTAATGGAATATCTTTATATAAATAAATAAATAAACCAAAAGTTGAACAACTTACTAAAAATGGAGTTGAATTAAAAATAAATTGATTACCAGCTTGAAAAATACCAATTTTTTTTAAATTTTTTAATTCTTTTTCATTTCTAACATAAGTTAATTTATCTTTATATGGAATTTCCCATGCATATAATTTTAAAGATTTAATATTATTTAAGATTTCAGATATTAAACCAGTTCTTTCATCTTTAATTTTCATTTGATCTTTTTGTAATTGTTTTTGATATTTAAAAATTCTTGTATTAAGTGGTACAGTAATTGTTAAAATGAAAATACCAATCCACATTGCATTACCTAATAAAGAATATAAAGAAATTAAACAAAGAATAATTTGAAATGGACCAGACCAAATAAGTTGAACATTTTGACATAAATCTTGTAATCTTTGAGTATCAACAGACATTAAATTTACAATATCACCAGTAGTTTTAGTACTTTTAGCTTCAATTGATAAAGTTAAAGATTTTTGATAAACTAATGAAGTTAATGAAGATTTAATTTTAATACCGGTATCAAATACTCTTTCAAAATATTGATGTAAAGAAGCAGTTTGAACAACAGATAATGAAAACATTGCAATAACAATCATAAAACCTCTTGTTAATGGAATCGTTGTATCATTTCTGTAATCATTAACAAAAATAATTAATTGTTTTAATAATTGAGGTTGAGTAAATGCAATACAATCTTGAATCATTTTAAAAATACCACCAATCATGAAAGGAGTACCAAAAGATTTAGCAATTGCACGAAATAAAGATGGTTTATGAGAATGATTATTAATTTCATTAATCCAATTTTTTTCTAATTTAGTTGATAATTCTTTTGTTCTTAAAAATTTTGGTAATGGTGGTAAATCAGATTGTGATAAAAATTTTTCATAACCTTTACGCATTAATGGAGTCATCCAAGTAAATGAAATTTTAGAGAATATATTTGAATAATCATATAAACTATGAGATTTTGTTGAATCTAAATTAATTTTTGGACCAAAATTAACTTCTAATAAGAAAATTAATAAAGAATTAATTTCAAATGAAGTAAATAAAAAGATTTCAAAAGATGAATAATTTCTTAATGATGAATTAATAATTTTAAACATACCAATAAAAGATGAAAAAAACCAAAAGATAATTAATGGAGTTTGAGAAATGTAAGTTTTAAAATATTCTAAATAAGTGAAAAAGAATGAAATTATTATTGAAATTAAAATTGAAATTGTTGACCACCAAATTGAATCATAAAAAATTGATTTTGGATGATTATTTTTAAGATAATGTGGATAAAAAGTTGATAAATAAACAATTGCCAATTGAACAACAAATTGAATTACTATAAGTAATAATTTCAAAGTAAAAATATAATCAGATTTAGATGTAATATTTTTAAGTTTTCTTAATTTACGAATAGTAATAAAGGAATGAATAATGAAATAAAATGCTAATATATTGAGAAATATACCATTAAGAAGACAAGGAGATGGATCTGATAATTCGGATAATAATTTGTAACCTTCACCATCATAACAACCACATTGAATAAAATTAGATCCAGTACTGTTTTTGTAATTTTCTGATAAAGCAGATGAAGAAATTATGGAATTTCGACTTTTAAAATCAAATAAAGTATCTGAAACCGTGAATAATTCACTCGGAAAAAGCCCATTCAAATCGAAATTGAACATACTTGTTGGTGATGTATTTAGATTCTGTGTTACTCCCTTGCTAAAGAAGCAAAAGAGAGAAGCAAAGAAAGAAAGAAGTAAAGTAGGAAAGCAAATACCCTATATACCCATACAACCTTCTTTTCTATCTTTCGCCCTCCTGCAGAGATCCGGATATATTTCCTCTTTTGGTACTTTTGCTTTTGCCATTACTAATCCTTCTCCAAAGGTGGCGCAGTCTTCTTCCAATGGGGAAGTGTGGCGCAGCCCACCCCGAAAACGGCGCTCCTCGATGCACAGCCCGGAAATACGCTAAAATGGAAATAAAAGAGAAAATGGAAAATGGAAAACCAGCCAGCTTCCTATTTTGCTTGTTTGTTTGTGAATGTTTGTTTGTTTGCTTGTTGAATCATTCTAACTGAAGAAACACCAGGGTTTTCCTTTCGATTGTTGCTATACAGTCATAATTAGCATTATACACCTCTATATACATATATATATACATAGAATCAAACAATGGTAATGAGAACAGATAATAAGGCTCCGATATTGCCAATAACTTCCGATGATATCATTCCAGATGGATCTTCTATCTCAAATTTTGATAGATTATCAATTGCATCTTCAATGCCTTCACAAAATACACTACCATCCTTATCAACATATGCACAACGTCAATCTCATAGAAGTAGAATTAAGAAAATACGAGATAATTTTAATTCAAGAATTAAAATACCAAAATATTTTAAAAGAATTTTCATTTTTAATTCATTAGATTTTGAAACTGCATTTTGGGAAATGATGAATTTGATTTATAATCCAAAAAGAGTTTATAAATCTCTTTATTATCAAAAGCAAACAAAAAATAAATGGGCTAGAGATGATCCAAGTTTTGTATTGATTTTATGCTTTTTCCTTACTCTATCGGCTATATTTTGGGGTATAATGTATGCTCCTGGATTTTTAGGAATATTAAAGTTAATTTTATACATGGTGATTGTTGATTTCTTATTTTTCGGTTTAATAATAGCTACAATTGGTTGGATTATTGCAAATAAATTCTTTTTATTACCAGAAGCAAAATCTTCTACATTTATTCGTGATTCAAATGATTCTTTATTCCCATTTTTTAATAAATTTATTTCATTCGATTCAATTTTAGAATGGTCTTACTGTTTTGATGTTCATTGTAATGCTTATTTAATCATTTGGATTTCTCTTTATTTAATTCAATTCTTTTTAATCCCATTACTTAGATTGAATAATATTATTTCAACAGTTTTAGGTAATACATTATATTTAATTGCATTATCATATTATTCATTAATTACATTTTATGGGTATAATGCATTACCATTTTTATACAGAACTGAATATTTATTACTGCCTATCATTGGATTTGTGATTATATGGTTGATTCTAACATTATCTGGTGTTAATATTGCAACTGTTTTAAGTAATGCTTATTTCAGTTGATGTCTACTAAAAAAATGAAAAAAAATATAAAATAAGAAATATAAAATAAAAGATAAACCATCCTTAATTTTTTTTATTAAGTTATTTTTATACATATAATAATACTAATAATAATTTTGCATAAGATATACTTTCATTCTATAGATATTTTACTTCATAAATTTAATTTAATATTAAACATAATTTTTATTTGTAGGTGAAATGACTTTCATGTATTGAACTTTTTTCAGAATAACAATCAGATGAAGACCAATTACTACGATAACTTTGATAACTGTTTTTTTCAAAAACATCATTATCATCTTTTTCATAAGCATTTATAAATTTCATACCACCTGATCTATTTTGCTTTTCATTAATAGGGTTATGTTGCTTAATTAATATACCAGCATTTAAAAGTGGGAATTGTTCAGTTTTTTTTTCAAAAGATGAATCAGATTTTATTATACTTACATTCTCATTAAATAAATTCAGTAACATAACTGCTTTCTTTGAAATTGTAGATTCCATTGTTGATAAACATTCATCATTAACATGTTTATTATCATGATTTATATTTGAATATTTAATCGCTTTTGATTCATACCATCGATATTGATTATTAAATCTATGGATTTTAGCCATTGAATAATTTAAGCAATGTTGTTTTCTTTTTGATTAAAGAAATATATTTATAATTTTAACTGGTTCTTAACTATAAAAGAATATATATATAACATGTAATTTGTATGCAATACTGAAAAAAAGTCATCTCCGATTTAACTAAACGGGGCACTTTTCCGCAAATTTAACATTTTATTTATTGCTAAATAAGGAAATTAATTAAAAAACATGAATTGTTTTATTAACTACATTTTAATCAAATAGTTAAATAGTTATATTAACATTATTATAATTATAATTGTAGATTTATTTAAGTTATTATATATAAGCATCTGATGGAATTTGACTTTTACTATTTATAAAATTTTGTCCAGCTGTATTATAATCCCAATTACTTTGTTCACATAACATTAATACAAATTCTAATTTTAATCTAGTTTCTTGCATAACTTTTAAAACTAATTCTTGTTGAACTGGATTTAATTTACTTGCAATATCTGGCGGTAAAGTTTGTAATGATGCATTATTGTTTGGTATATTATTTATTAAATTTGGATTTGTATTCGTAATCGCATTTGTAGCTGTATTAGTAGTTGTATTTGTTTGATTTTCATCAGCATTCTTAATTCCCTTTTCATTCCATGATTTTTTTGAAGAATATGATTTAACACATAACATATCACTAGCAACAATAAATGCACCATTAGCACCAGGTACAACGATAAATACTCTATCAAAACATCTCTTTTCTAAAACTCCCTTTTTGTTATTATTATTATGTGTATTATTTTTATATCTATTATAACTATGACCTTTATTATTATTATTATTATTAGGTGTTGTAATGTCTGCAAATTGATGATCTGCTTGTCCAACTTCTTCAAAATCACCATGTATCGTTATCATCATACCACTCATTACAGGAAATGAAACAGTTTCAATTGCATAATTTTCTGGTTTAATATCTAAAAAATGTTTTGATTTTGGTAAACAATTAAAAGTATTTAAAATTTGTTCAGGTCCAATAAATAATCTTAACATTCTCGATTTTTCATTTGAAACTCTTTTTAAATTTCTTGAATGTGATGTATAATTATTCCAAAGATTACTTGCTGTATTACCATTATAATCACCAATAACTGATGAATCACATTGATAAGAAAATTGTGATTGTTGTGTATATAAAGAAATTAAATTCATTCTATTATTGTCCCAAAAATTCAAATATGATGTTAAAAATGTTGTTGCAGCTTTTGATAAATCATCATTTTCGAAAAACATTGATTTTGAATTAATCGGGAATGTTAAAATATTATTTAATTTTTCTTCATCTCTAACTGGTGTACCATCAAGAATTGATAATCTTGGGAAGATTGAAATTAATTTTTGCATTGAATTAATATCTTGCGATAATGGATTACCTTGAATAATTAATTCTCTTAATGAACTAAATTTATTTTTTAATCTATCAAAAACATCAATTTTTTTAAAATTATTATTACTTAATGCAATATTTTTAATATTTGGAAAATTTAATGCTAATTCATTTAACCATTTTGTATAATCATCTAAATTATTATTACTTAAATTAATTGATTCAATTTCAAGTTTTTCCTTTTGTGCAACTTTTAATAAAGCTGGAAAAAATTTAGATGTAGTATTAGCATTTGAAAATAATCCATTATTAATTAAAATTTGATTATTTTGAACATTTTGTAAATCTAACATTTTAATTTGTGGATTATAACATGATAATAAAAAATTTTTTAATAATTCAATTGTATCTTTTGCACCATTTGATGATGATGATGATGATCCTGAATTTGAATTAAAATTAGAGTTATTATTTAATCCAAAATTATCAACAATTCTAATAAATAATGTTTGACCTGCAAATCTTGCACCTGAAAATTTAGTTAAATCTTGTGCATCTCTCATAGTTCTAACTTGACCTAATAATAATTTACCACTTTGATCAACACTTGTATTTGATACAACAATTCTAGCTTTACGACTAATAAAATTAACTAAATCTTGTTGTGAAGCATTATCCCAACCTTGAATTTCAACTGTTATCATATTTTGATTAACATAATCATTTGCACGTTGTAAATTACTTGCTGGATTGTTATTATTGTAATTATTGTAACCTCCACGACCACCTCTATTGTTATTATAGCCTCCTCTTCCACGATACATATTTAGATGGTTGTTTTGTATATATATATGGGTATGACTATGACTATGACTATGACTATGTTACTAACAAGAAAATAAAAATAATACAACCCTTGATTAAATGAATAACCAGGTCATAAGCAATTACTGAGTAAATTACGTTAAGATGTGTGTGAAAAATTTTGGTTGAGCGGGTTGTCAAATTCTTGCATATCGCTTACATGATTTCGTGCTTTTACTGCTGTTATATATATTTATTAAATAATATTTATTAAATAAATGTACATTATTATTAGAGTAAAGAAACTTATATAAGGTGATATTGTATTAAGTAAAGTTATTATATATATATAGTTATTAGATTAGATTAAGGATTAGTAAATCATAAAGTAGTGAGTGTGTAATAAGAAAAAAAACAACCAAAAAATTTAAAAACGCAAGACATTAAAAGGTGAAATGTAAATGTTTAATACATAAAAGAGCAACAAAAACGAACGGGTAAATCTTAAAATTTAATGAATGTGATAAGGTATCTTTATTTGTTATCCTGATATTGATTGATTGAAATAAAAACAAAAAAAAAACAGCTAGAATTGAAAGAAAGGAAAAAAAGGAGTGTTATAATAAGCTTTTAGTTTTATTTTTATTTATAATTTTTATTTATAATTCTAATTTTAGTTTTAATTTTGGACATCAACTTCATAAATATTATTTCAAATGTCATTTTAAATATCAAATTTTAACCAATCTAAATCTTCCATATCAACTCCATTTTGACTATATTCTGATACTTTGTTATTATCTAATGGACTTGGTACTGATGATGGAATTCTTCCATTTATTTTTCCTAATTTTTTCGAAGAAACAGCAGCATTAGCTGAAGAAGGAGAAAAAGAAGTAGATATATTATCATTAACATTAGCGACACACTTGCTTAAATTAGATTTCATAGTAGATGACATTCTAATTGCATTCATACCAGCACTTAAATTACTAAAATTTGAAGGTTGCTGTCGTTGCTGCTGTGGTTGTTGTTGTTGTTGTTGTTGTTGTTGTTGTTGAGCAAATGAATTATTATTTGATATACCATTATTTGAGTTATTAATATTAGGACTTGAACTATTCAAATTATTTGAATTTGATGGTGAATTAACAGTAAAATTTCCATTAAATATACTATTATTAGTTAATGAATTAGCTAATTGATTACCACCATTACTATAAGATAATCCCCTTTTAATATTTATATCTTGATATAAATTATGAGAAGAATTTGAAGATATTGAATTATGTCTTGATAATGAACGTGGGAAAGTTGGTACAGTACCAGCTGGTGAACCAGTATTACTAATATTACCACCACCATTATTATTATTTGTTTGACTTAATGGAGAATAAACAACTGAAGAAGTCGAAGAAGGTGAATATGATATAGCGGTATTAATTGTTGTTAATGGTGATGAAGGTTGAGAATTTTGTGAAGATGATAAATTTAATTTTGATTTTCTTCTTTTAAATTGAGGAATATCTTGAGGTTGTGATGGTGATGCACCAATTGAAAAATTAAAATTTGATGGAGTATTTGAATTTGAATTAATTGGATTTGGAGATGAATTATCTTTAATTGTTGGTTTTGGTAAAATTGGAACATTTTTTACACGAGAATTTTGAAATTGATTTGATGAATTAATTGTTACTTGAGATTGTGAATGAATTGGTACAAATGATTTTGATTGAGATTTTGATAATATTGGATTTGGTTGAATAAATTGTAATTGATGAGGTAATGGTTGATATGAATTACCATAATTATTAATATTTGAATTTGGGAAACTTTGAGGAAAATAAGAATTTGAATTTGATGAAGAATTTGAAGAAGATAATTTTGAATTTTGTGATATATGAGTTAAATTTCTATATCCTTCACCTTGTGCACTTAATGATTGTCTTTTAGAATTTCTCTTTTTAATAACATCTGTTTTAAGAGAAAGTGGTCTCATTGTTCCATGTAATTTTAAAAATAAACCACAAGCATTACATAATGTATTACCATTTGGATCTTTTCTCCATAATGGAGTTTTGGTTGTACCACAATTAGTACATTTTGATAAAGATTTAATATTTTCCTTTATTGGAGCTGAAGAAGATATTGGATTTGGAGATTTATTTGATTGACGTGCATGAGTTTGAATTTCATTTGGTCTTGGTAATGAACCAATTCTTGGATTTGTTGGGGATGGTGAATCAGTTGAACTATCTAACTTTTGTTGTTTTTGTGCTTGTTTATTAATAGGTGATATTGATTGTTTTATTTGTTTGGTAGTAATAATATTCTTATTGGTATTATTGTTATTGTTAGCAATTGTAATGTCATTTTTGTTATTAGAGAGTTTATTGTTATTATTATTGTCCATTGAGGTTGATAAAGAGACTGGATTCTTTGAAAACAAAGTATCATTACTACTAGTACTATTGGTATTATTAGTATTAGTATTAGTATTAGTATTAGTATTAGTATTATTATTGGTATTGGTATTAATATCATTAATTGAAAGGATATTTTCATTATTAACAGATATTGAAGAATCCGATTTAATTTTAATATCTAATGGTCTAATTGTTTGATTTGTAGAAGAATTGGTATTATTAATATTATTATTAATATTATTATTAATATTACTATTAATATTACTATTGATATTAATATTAAGATCTGCGTGATCATTTATCCTTTCTAATTCACGTAATATATCAAAATCGACATCAGAAGAAGCAATATCTTCATCATTTTTAAAATCCAAAATATCAGTGAATGAATAAGTTTTAAAAGTTTCAAATAATTTTTCATTACTTGCATTATTATTTGATTTTGTTGTAACTAAATTATTAGTTGAATTTGGACTTTCTGTTATTGAAGTTGGAGTTATCATATTATGATTTCCATTGTTATTGTTGTTGCTGTTGTTAATTTTATTATTATTGCCAATACTATATTTTTTGCTGTTATTATTATTATTATTACTATTGTTGTTGATATTCTTCTTGTTTGTAGACAGTATTGCAGCTGGTGAAGATGATAAAGGAGTAAGCAGATCAACAGATATAATGTCTTCATTATTCATATTATTGTTGTTAATGTTACCACCAGTAATTATCATTGAGTCTAAATCGATGATATTATTAGTATTGTGAGAAAGTTGAATCGATTGACATTCTTGCCGAACAGAACGATTCTGCATTCTTTCATAGAGTGGCAACAGTCTTTTAGCACTTGAATAGATATCCCAAATTGACGTTGACTCCATGGTATAGAAGGGGAGGTATTGTTGTGTGTCGGGTATGGGCACTGTGTTGGAGAGTGTTAGAGAGTGTGTGTAGCAGCCTGGCGGTGATCAAGTGCAACGTCCAGTGCAAGCGTTAAATGTTGTCTGTCGTCTCTTTCCCTGTCGTTGCAGATGACTTGTTTTTTGAAAACTTTGATTGCAAATTAAAATAAATGCAAATTAAAAGCAAATTGAAATTGAAATTGAAATGGTGTGCAGTTTTTTCTTTTTTCTTTTTTCTTTTTTGCTTTTTCTCTTTTTCTCTTTTTCTCTTTTTTTTCTTTTGCAATAAAATAAAAAAATAAAAAATGCGAAAATGAAAAAACAGGGCAGTGCACAACACCAAAACTTGTCGCACCCTCGCCACCTAAATAAAACTTCACTCTTACAACTACAACTACAACTACAACAATAACTATAACTATAACGATAACATTAGGATAACAATAAACAACTATAACTAACTATACACCCCATCACCTACTGCTCTTCATGTACTCACGCATCTTACGTTCTTCCTCATCAAGTAACGAAAGTCTCATGGCTTCCTCTATCAACATTTCCTCAAGCTGTTGTCGATTGTGGCTACTATTATTATCACTCCTATTTCTATTTCTATAACCACTTTCATTACTTTGTAGATGGTTACTATTAATGTTGCTGTTCGTTATTAATGAAGTTGCATGTAATGCAGTTGCAGCTGCTGATCTTCGTGCTAATTTTGTACGTGCAGCTAATAACTTTTGTTCCCAATCTGGTCTAATCGTATCAATTGTAATTACAGATGGTGCATCTGGTGGTAATGATTCTCTTCTCTTTCTTACTCCACTACTAATATTATTACTATTATTAGTAGCATTACTTAAATTCCTTTTATGACCATTTAATGCATTATTATTCTTATTCTTATTTTTATTCTTATTCTCAATCGCTTTCTTCCTCGCTTCAGCTTTTATCTTCTTTGTGCTGAATGGATCTGCAAGATCAATCTCAGTTAATGAACTAACAACAGATATTTTACTTTGAATTTCTAAATTATTATTATTATTATCATCATCATCACATTCTCCCTTTCCTTCTTCTTCCTCCTTTTCTTCTTCTTGCTCCTCCTCCTCCTCATTCTCCTCTTCAATTGAATGATCTATAAATTTAAATTCACTTGGTTTACAATTTCCTTCAATACCAGTCTTAAAATCTGTTGGATGAATATATGTAATTCCAAAATTATCAACCGCACAAAATGGACATTTAACTGGTTCACTAATTAAATCTTCAGAATTTTTATCATTACTTGAATTTGAATTTGAATTTGAATTTGAATTTGAATTTGAATTTGAATTTTCACCATTATTCTCATCATGTGGGAAATGTGGATCTAATCTTTTCATTTGAACAAAACATTCAGTACAAATTGGTTGTACACAACATCTAGTCGTATTTAATATTTTTGGATAAAATAAAAAGCAAATTGGACATTCTTCACAATTTTTATAAATTCTTAATAATAAATCATCTGATGGAATATTAACATATTTACTATCATTAGATTTAAAATCTTTTTCAAACCTAATTATCTCATGTTTTTGAAATTCTAATGCTTTCTCCTTTATCTTAAGTTTAAATAATTTACTTTCTTTACGTTTAATCGAATTTGCTGTTGGATGTAATTTATGATCATTAGGATCTTCAAAATCATCAATTAAATAATCATCTTTTAAATCTTCATGTAATTTTAAATTGTTTTTCAAAAATTTTAATAATTCTTCATCATTCCATGATTCATTAAAATCTTGTAATGGTGTAAAAAATGGTGATAATTTTCTTTTAATTATTAAATCACGTACAATATTTGTCATATAATCTAAATTAAATTTATAATTACCATATGGTGCTAAATAACCACCATCAACATTTTCATCATAATTTACAACTAAATTCATAATTTGTTTAGTTTTAAATTTTGCCTTTTCTAAATCTTTTTCTCTTTTCCTCTTTAATTGAAGTACATCATAATTACCATGCCCATGACTGTGGTGCCCATGCCCATGTCCATGATATCCGGTATTATGTTGATTTTCAAAATTAATTAAATATTCTCTAGCAAATCTTGATGTAGACATACTACCATTTGATAATGATGATGATGACGATGATGTTGATGTTGAACCATTTGGTCTTGCCTCTTTACCTGGTGCATTACCCATTCGATAATATTGTCTATCTATCTATCTATCTATGTACTATTAAATTTGAATTGAATTGAATTGAATTGATTTTTGTTTTTTTTTGTTTTGTTTCGTTTTGCTTTTCGTTTTAGATTTTTGTATTTAATTAAAATCAAACAATCAGACACACTCCCAGTTAAAGCTATTACTGATATATGCAGTTATCGGTTGCTATTCAACACACTGGCCACAGATAAAACCATTACAAGATGTCCCTTTCCAATATCCTGTTTGTTATTCCTGTAGCGGATTTGATTTCTCACCTGACTCCTCTCAATAATCGCTCACCTTAATATTATTTTATTTCAATCCCGGAGAAGTTCC
Organism: Pichia californica; assembly: GCA_030574395.1. Classification (NCBI taxonomy): domain Eukaryota; kingdom Fungi; phylum Ascomycota; class Pichiomycetes; order Pichiales; family Pichiaceae; genus Pichia; species Pichia californica. The sequence continues at coordinate 150,243 of JAJMEW010000166.1, forward strand.
GAATACGTTATATACGCAAGGTTTGTATTAAATGCTTTAGCTATTACAAATAAATAAACAAGTCAATTAAGTAAATTAAGTAATTAAATTTTATCCTCTATGTGTCATTCCATAACCAAACCCAACTCCAATACCTATGATAGATCCAATACAAAATATACTAAACATTATAAGACTAATAATTTTAAATTTTTTATCAATTACACCAAAATGTTTATCTAAATAACCTAATGAAATAATTAACCAAAATGGTGGTGCAAGTAAACTAAATGTAATAATCATAATTGATATTAAATTACTACATTTAATATTATATTCATAATCATAATATGTATTTTGAAAATTTAAATAATCTGATTTTATTAATTCTGATTTTTCTAAATCTTTTTGATAAGATATACCTACTTTTTTATTATTTGGTTTAGATGAGGATGATGCTGTTAATAATTGATCTCTTGATCCATTGGATATATTTGAATCATTTGTTATATCACTATCATCACTTTGTAATTGAATAAATTGATTTTCATTATTAATCATAGGTTGTTGTCGTTGTTGATAATTAGATATAGCATCATGATACGATCCTGAAGAATTTGCAGAAATATTTGGACTTTTAAGTATCTTATTAGGTAAATTTGGTGGTGGTGGTTTCCTATTAAGTTTACCCTTTTTCTTATCATTATTTTCAACTAATTTATGAACTTGACTTGCATGTTCTAATATTGTTTCTGATTGAGAATCTAATCTTTGTAATTGTTTAGGATTTAAAAAAATTGAAACAGAAGAATTATTACTTAAATTAAAATCTTTAAGTTTACTTTCATTTGAATCATTTGAACTATTTGAATTACTTTTATTATTCATATTTTTAACTGTTAATGTTGGTCCAATTGGAAAATTTTTATAATCTTCAGGTAATAATAATTTTGAATTATTAAATGGTGATGCATAAATATTTGAATGATCATCATTTTTATTTAAATTTTCTTTAGATTTATTTAAAAATTGATCATGTTGTAAATCATCTGTTGAAACTGTTAAAATTGATGATTTTGTTGTATTATAATTTATATTTGAATTATCATTCTTATTTATTTGATTAGTTGATATATGATCATCAATTGAATTTTCTTCAATAACTTGATTTAAAGTATTGTTTCCAATAATTTGTGGAATATGTGGACTTTTATTAATTGTTGTCATAACTAATGGTGCAGTTGATGATACAAAACTCATTTCACTAAATACTCCACTAAAAGTTTGTTGTGATATTCTAATTCTTCTTGATAAATTAGCTTCTTCTGAAGATGTTGTTTCATCACTTTCAGAACTAGTATTCTTAGAATTATTGGTACTATTTGTTGTGTTATTATTATTAGTATCATGACTAGAATTCCCCGTATTTCCAGTATTTCCAGTATTGTTATTTGTATCATGACTTGAATTACCTGTATCATTTCCACCATATGCTTCTGTTGTGTTATATGTTTCATCATTTCGACTGTTGTTATTATTATTGTTATTATTATTATTCTCTTCTGTATGATTTACTGTATTTGATATATTTTTTCCTTCTTTTGAAAATATTTTAAAATTATTAATTTTATTATCAACGAAATTCAATGATTCTTCAGTTGAATTATTAATTAAAAAATTTGAAAATGAATCAATTGAATCTAATTGATTATATTCATCAGGTAATTCAGGTGGTGATTGTCTTGGTTGTAAATTATTCTTATTTTTATATTGATAAAAATAAGGATTTGATAAATTTTTAGAATTTCTTTTATTTAATCTTTGAATAATTTGATTTCTTTTCTTTTCAAATGAAATTATACTACCATTTTCAGTTGTAAATGAATAATTTCTTTTACTTGATAAATTTGATGTCCTTCTTGATAAATTTGAATTTGTTATTGATAAATTTGAAGTATTTGTAATATCAACAATCGATATTTTAGAGTTCATATTACTTGATGAATATCTTGATTTAAACATTGATATTCGAGTATTGTTGTTATTGTTATTATCATCATTTTTAATTCTCATTGAAGATCTTGTATGTAATTTTTTTGGACTTTTAAGTTTATAAATATTATTTTTTGATGGAAATAAATTTTCATCATTGAAAAGTTCCAATTCAATATCATCAATTTCATCATCATCATTACTACTCGTATCTGTTGATAAATAACTAAATTGACTTGTATTTCTTGTACCTCTTGCTGTTGCTGTTGTTGTTATTTTTTTATCAGGTGAATCTTGGAAAATCGGAATATTACCATTCCCAGTCTGAGATGACCTGGATGTATTCATCGTCGTCGTCATCTGGATGATGGACACAGCTATGGTATGTTGATGAGTGAAGAAACAGTCAGTGTCAATGCCAGTGAATGGTTGAAAGTTGAAAACATGATAAACGGTAACCAAATTGATCGAAAAAACAAAAAACAATAATAAACCGCGGTCGCCAAAGCAACAAAAGTCGAGTTTTTCTTTCTTATTTCCCGACACGCTTTCTTTACATTTATTGGTGTCTTTATTTCTTTATTTATTTATGGACAACTGCTGGCACGACCATGACGGGTTTAGTCAACTACACAGACTCGGACACAGAGACAGAGAAAGAAGAGGGTTCAGAAATTGAAAGTGGGGAAAACAATTTAGAAAAGGAAGAAAGAAGAAAAATACCAATAGATGTTCTAAATAAATTTTCTAAAGCACCTTTAAAACTACATTTGAATAAGGATAAGAAAGAAAATTGGAATAAGAGAAAAATGGAAACTTCATTTGCATATATACCGATTAAACCAAATAAGAAATTGATAATTGAAGTTGAAAGAATTATTAATGTTATAATTAGCAATGGAAATGAAAATAATGTTACAAATAATATTAAAAATTTATGTATTAATGAACTTACAAAGGATATTGAAACACTTCATATTTCATTAAGTTATAATATAACCAAATCGAAAGATGAAATGGATGATATGATTACTGGTATTGAGAATGAGCTTGAACATGCGATTAAATTTCCTATGAATATACAATTTGAGAAAGAATTTCGTTATCTATACAATCAAGATGGGAGTAAATGTTTTATTGCACTTGTTGTTTCTCGAGACGATGGCAATCATCTTGAGAAACTGGTCTCTTTCTTCAACCAGCACAGCAGCATGGAGCACTCGTACGACGCCGGTCTCCTGCATGTCAGTGTTGCTGTGATAGAAGGCTGCAGTGTCAGCAGCAGCAACACCCTCCCCAGCCAGCTGTCTTTGCCGGAACCGCCCACCCTGCGTGCCCGCTGTGTGGAGGTGACCCGGGGCCGTTCTGTGTGCCAGCTGGGGCTGCGCAGTTGAGTGGGCGAGGGCTGTGCTCTGTGCTGCTCTGTTTGTTTGTTTGGCTTGCCACTGCTGCTGATTGTTGGGGTGGCAAATGATACAGGATGAAGACGACGATGACGATGATGATGATGACTAGACATTGGACATTGGAGTTTGTGCTGACTGCACCCGTCTCCAAGACCATCACAGCAACCAGCCACAGAGGACATGAGCAGCAACTACGATCCTAACGACCCGCTATACACTCCAGCTACCAACAGCAACAACAGCAATATTGATTTGAGCACGTTGAGCCCACAAGAATTAAAACTGTATAAACTATATGGTAAATTACCGAAAACAAATGATATATTGCGTGGACATTTAAAAGATAGGAAATTTTTCGATTCTGGTGATTATGCAATGCAAAAGGCAAGGGGTAAAACAATTGATAATGAGCAATTTGAAGTTGGGATTTTAAATCCATTGAAAACTCCTGAAATTGAAAATGTTGCTAGAATTAATAGAAATTCAGTCGTTGGTAGTGTATCAAATGGTGCTGGTCTACAAAAAAAATCAAAACTTGAAGATGATATTGCAGATTCCAATAATTAGTCTGGGTAAATTCTCGATGCAATAACTTAAATATTATATTTTGAACAAAGTATTCAACTATGTTATTATTATTCATATATATTTATATGTGTGTGGGTGAGAAAGGCAGGTATAACCAGAGAACTGTGCTATAAAGAATATAATTTAATTTTAATGATGGTTACTCAATCAGATAAGTATCTTTTTTTTTTAGTTTTTTTAAGTTTTTTTTAAGTTTTTTTTTGTATTATTGAATTTAACCTATTCTTTTATAAAGGATCATATTAAAAAAATAAAAAAAGGAAATGTAAATTATAAGCTATGTAATGTAGTATAAAGTAATAAAATAAAATAAAAATCACTTTTTATTTATTTTTTTTATTTAAAAAAAGGTATTAGATTTTCTAAGTTTAATAAGTGTAATTGTTAAAAAGAAAGAGAATAAACATCTCCAAATAATAATTTGAATATTTGAATTTTCAGCACTGTGAAAATCATAAACATAAGATGAGAATGAAATTATAATACCAATTAAATTTTCTTTAATTGAACAACCTAAATATCTTGTAAAGAAAAAATTAACTAATAAAAATACAAAATTTGCTTCAGTTGTTGAATTCCAATTAATTTTTTTAAATCCGAATATAATACCTAAGATTGCAATTGACAGTTGTAAAATTGTTAAATTATTATGATTCTTATTACTATTATGATTATTTAGTTTATTTAATAATAAATTAATAATACCATCTAATATAATTGATGTTAAAATAATATTAAAAATTGTTAAATCATTATTGTTTGTATACCATTGAAATGTACTATATTTTGGGATTGTTAATGGATTACTTGAATGAACACTTTGAAACATATAAAAAATTGAAGTTGCAAAAATTGAAGTTTTAAAAATATTAATAAGAAATAATGAAATTGAATTAAAAGATTCATTTTCATTTTCTTTACTTAATGGTGATGATGGTGAGTGTGATGATAATAAATCAATTTTATCATTATCATCAGTTTCCTGATTTTCAGAATATATATTATTTCTGCCACCAAAAATTGAATATAATGGTGGATCTGTTAATTGAGTTGTTGATGAAATTGGTGTACCTTCCATTTGATATAAATTTGAATTTTTAATACCAGTCGACATTATAACAATAGTTAATAGAGCTAATTTGAATAATTATAGTAAATCGAAATGAAAAACGGAAGTGATTAGAAAAGAGAGAATGGTGGGTTGTATTTATACCTGTCAGAACAGCAGTATACAGTTAACGTAATGTGGAAAACTAGCCAATACCGAATACCGAATGTCCAGTTATCTCATGTGTGTCAGGTGTTCTGTGTTCTATAATGTTCTGGGATTCAGCTGTGGCGGTGTGTCACGTGTCACGTGCCGCGTGGCGCGTGGCGCAGCATTTTCTGTGTGTCGTTGATTCATGTCGAAAACGCCAAAAGAGAGCGGTGGTCACGTGCGCGCGCTGGCAATTTACGCCCAAAGGGGAAATCCGCGATGTGTCTCGTGTCAGGGTCGATTTATTTGCTGAGCAGAGCAGAGCAGAGGGTTGGGCCGGGCGAGGGGTACTGTAATTAGTGAGTTGATTGACCACTTCTGCTGGCTTTCTCTACCTGCTACGGACGGTTTCTGCTGCTTGTCTGGCAAACAATATCGTATCTACAAACAGGCAATACTTTGGAATTGAATTGAATTGATTTGATTTGATTTGATTTGATTTGATTTGATTTGATTTGATTTGATTTGATTTGATTTGATTGGATTGGATTTGATTTGTATTATCTTGAATTGATTTTTATTTATAATTATATTTATATTTATATTTATTTTCATTTGTTCATTATTTTTCCACTCTCGTGAAGTAAATAAATAAATAATTAAATAAATAGATTCTTAATCATGGTTGAAGTTTATACAACTACTTATTCTCATATTGACGTTTATGAAAGTACAATTAATGAAATCCCACTGATGAGAAGATGTGACGATAATTGGGTAAATGCAACTCAAATACTGAAAATTGCTGGTTTAGGTAAAGCTCAAAGAACTCGTATTTTAGAAAGAGAAGTTCATAATTTTAATCATAGGAAAGTTCAAGGTGGTCATGGAAAATTTCAAGGTACTTGGGTACCACTTGATTTTGCAAAAGAATTAGCAATTCGTCATAAAATTTCAACAGATAATTTATCTGTTTTATTCTTTGATCCAAAAAATAATCCACCTTTACAAAAGAAGAAATCAGCTTCTTCATCAGCTTCTGCAAATACAATTGCAAAACCTATTAATAATTCAATTTCTAATAAAGATAAAAAAAGACCACTTAAAATTGATTCAAAAAATTCAAATATTTTAGATAATAATAGTAATAACAATTCTTTAAAAAATCAAAATTCAAGAAAATTAAATTCTCCTGAAAAGGCTAAAAAGGATCATGTTGATGGTTTATCTTCATTACCACCTACTTTTGGTATGTTTAAAGATACTCAATCAAAATCAAAAAATCAACATAAAAAATCAAAATCTGTATCTATAATACCAATTTCTCAAAATACAAATACACCCCCTCCATCTGCTGGACAGAATCATCAATTTTATAAACAACAACAAAGACTACTTCAACCTCATATGCAATCCCATCAATTAGAAGCTCAACGTGAATTGCATTATCTTCAAAAACAACAAAATTCTATGTCTGAATCACATGACCCACAAATTATCAATAACAATAAAATTGGCAACAACAATAAACAACAATTTAATATATCATCACAAGGTACAATTAATGTTCCTTATTACCCAGGTCATCGTAGTCATAATAGTGTTCATTCTGTTTCTGATGATTATCGTCATATCCGAGAAAGTTCAGATACATCAACTTCATCAACAGGCTTTATGAATTTTGAAAAAATGCCACATTCAAGAGTTCCACAATATCAAAATCCGAATAATAGTCTAATTCAACAATCGTATCAACATCAACAGCAACAATATCAATTACAACAGCAACAACAACAGCAATATCAGCAACAACAATATCAACGTCAACAACAACAACAATTACAACAACATCAAATCCATCAACAATTACAACAACATCAATTACAACATCAATTACAACATCAATTACAACATCAATCACAACATCAATCACAACATCGATCACAAGATTCACATGTTAATATGCATATACGTCATAATTCTAGTCCACATTTAATAACTCCTCAAAATAGTACTTTTGATAACTCAATTGATATTCAGGATTTTTATACATCACAATTATTATCTTTCTTTATAAATGATTCTCCAGTACCTGAATTTTTATATGATCCACCTTCTGATTTTGATGTTAATAAATCAATTGATGATGAAGGTCATACCCCTTTACATTGGGCAAGTGCATTAGCAGCTGTTGATATAATTAAATTATTAACTGATAATAATGCTGATACTTTATTATTAAATGATGCTGGTATGAATGCATTATCAAAATTAATTCATTTTAGTAATTCATGTGATTGGAAAAATTTTACAATAATTTTACCAATTTTAAAACATTGTTTAATTGTACCAGATGGTAATCAACGTACACCAATTCATTATTTAATGGAATTAAGTTCAATACCAAATAAAGAAAATTCTTCAAGATATTATTTCTATGAAATTTTAAATTTTATTAAATTACAACAAATTGAAGCTGAAAAATTCAATAATATAAATAATGATCGTCAATTATTACAAGTTTTAATAAATCATGCAGATATTAATGGTGAAACTGCTTTACATTTAGCTATTAAATCTAATTCAAAAGATTTAATTAAACAATTATTATTACATGGTGCTGATATTTCAAGAGTTGGTATTCAAAATATTCCTGAAGATATATTAAAAGAAATTGATTTTGAAGAAAATTATAAACAAATTCATTTAATTAATAAACAAAATAATAATAATAATAGTAATAGAAAAATATCTGAAATAAAAAATGAGAATGAAAATTCAAATATTAATTTAACATATTCTCATTATCCATCTAGAAATCATTCTGTTAATACAATTGATGGTAGTGTGTATAATAAATCTAATAAAAATAATAGTAACAATAATGATAACAATAATAATAACAATAATAATAATAATAACAATCATAATAACAATCATAATAATAATAGTAATAATAATAATAATAATAGTAATAATAATAATAATAATAATAATAATAGTAATAATAATAATAATAATAATAATAATAGAAATCAAACACCAATGGGTTTGGTTAATTCAATCTCAACTATTGATAATGAAAATGATTTAAGGGAAACAAATCCATTCCTTATTTCAAAGAGTGATTCAAATTCTTATAAAGGTAAAGGAACTCCACAAACAATTTTATTACAAAGAACTCCTGGTAGTCAATTAGATATATCAGATGATAAAGAAAATATATTTGATAATATTATTAAATATGAATTAGATTCAGTTAAAGATATTTCAGGTAATATTATTTCAACTCCATCAAAAATGGATATTGATCGCAGTTTATCAATGATTGATGATGAAATTGAAAGAAAACATCATCATATTGATTCAAATATTGATGAAAAATCACTTTTAGTTGTTAAACCATCAAAAATTGATATTTTAAATGTTGAAAATTTTGTTAATAATTTACCATCAAAAATATCTCAATTAAAAAGTTCTTTAGAAAATAAAAATGATCATTTAAATCATAATGTTGAAACAATTAATAAATTAAATAGTGAAATTTCAACAATTACAATCAAAAATTCAAAATGTTTGAAAAAATTATGTAAAATTACTAAAATTAATACTGAAAATATAAATTTTATGGAAATTGCTTCTTCAAATAATTTAATGAAAGAATATACTTTAACAAATTTAAAAGTGATGGAAAATGAATTAAATAATCATAGTAATAATTTATATGATTTATGTGAACGTTCACAAGCATTAGAAGTTGCAAAATTAGTAAATATTGAGGAAACAAATCTTGTTGAAGAACAACAAAAAACAAAATCAATATCTATTGAGAATAAATTAAAATTAGCAATTCAATTAACTTTATTACAAATCACTCGTAGAAAAATTATGGAACAATCTGTTGCAATGTATGTTAATGAAGAAGAAATTAATGATGAAGATTTTTCTTTTGATGAAAATGCAGTTGATATTAATATTAGCTCTGATGATGCAGATAATTTCCGTATGATGAGATCTAAAATCTCTGTATACAAAAAATTAATATCAAGTATATGCGGTTTACCAACATCAGATATTAACAGCGATTTGTTAAATGGTATCGAAAAAGTGTTATCTTAAAAATTTATATATATATCTGAAAACAACAATAATAATTATAAAATGTATATGTATATTACAATTTTCATTTCTCGTTTAAATATAATTTTAATTTATTAATAATTGTATAAAAAAAAATTAGTAACTTTTCAAAAATAAAATATTTATTAATTCTATAAAATGTTTATGGATTATTTATTATAATAATAAAAATATTATAATTTAAAATTATCATTCTTCACTTAAATCAACACCACCAATTGCCCAAATTTCAGATTCATCTTCAAATTGATCAGAAAACATAGCTTCTTTATCACCACCAGCACTAATTCTTTCTCTTTCAACATTTGCCAATCTACTACCAACTCTTTTAACATATTCTGTTATTGATCTTAATTGTAATTCAGTTCCAGAAGAAGATTTAATAGTTTGATTTCCATTTAAAGATTCAACCCATGAATTGAAAATTGTATTAGATTCATCATCAACTAATTTTAAAATAGCTAAAATTGCCTTTTCACCTGCTAATTTAACAGGTAATATTGGATCACGAACACAAGAGAATACAGATGGAATTAAAATATTCAAATTTGAACGAATTGTTAAATCATATTGATATCTACAAATAGTTCTAACAACAACTAATGATAATCTTCTTGTATCTGTTGAATTAGAAATTGGATTATTCATTGAAACACATAATTGATTAATTAAATTAGTAATTGATTCATCTTCAATAGATTCAACTTTATCTAATGATAATAATAATTTACCAATTGCAATTGTTGAATTATCAGAAACATATGAATTCTTTGAATTTGAAATTTTAACAATAAAATCACAAATTTCATTAAATAATCCAGAATTTAAAACTGAAGAAGCAGAATCTTTTAAAAATGCATTTAATGTTAAAATTGCAAATCTAGATGAATTTTCATCATTTAAATCACATCCAAAAATCTTTGATTTTATCATATTATTTAATTCATTATTATTTAAAATCTTTGATAATGCACCAATTAATTTTGCATAAGCAACAGCTGCTTTAACACTTGAATTTTCATTAAACATATCTTGTTCAACTAATACCATAATACCATTTTTACTATTTTCACTCATCTTTGAACCAGCTTTATCAACAACTTCTAATAATGCTTTTAAAATAGCAGTTTTAAGTGAAATATTAGATGAATCAATAGCTTTTGCATTATTTAGTAATTCAGTAACTAATGGATCAACTTTTGGTTGATATTTAATTAATGTACCTAATGCTTTTGCAGCTCTTGTTCTTAATAATTCACTTGATGGATCACTTAAAGATTTAATAAATGTACGTTGTAATTGTGGAATAAATGGATATAAAAATTGTGGGATTTTTGAAAATAATTTGTTAATTGCTAATAAAATAGCACTTTTAATATCACTACTAAATCTTTCACCAATAACTCTAATTAATGGACCAACAATAAGTGTAACAAATGGTTTTAAACCAGTAGCTGGTGTATGATCAATAATAATTGAAATACCATTAGCAGAATTTTCTCTTTGTTGTGGATTACCATACATTAAACCATGTAAAAATATTGGTAAAATACAATTTGGACCCTTTGGTAATGTAAATGCAAAAATATCTTGATCTGTACCAACTGGTATATATGATAATGTTTGTTGAGCAGGAGTAACTAATTTATCTAATGTATCCTTAGGTTGCTTTTTAACAAGAATTGATAATGTTTCAAGAGATTTAGTTGCAAGTTCTTTATTTGAATCATTTAATAAATAAATACATTGAATAACAACATCTTCAGTATAAATTGAATAATCTAAAGTAGTATCTTTAAAGAAAGCTGGTAAAACATCAAAAATAATATTCTTCTTGTTAATATCTTCACTCTTCATTAATGATAAAATTTGTTGTAATAATGGATGTGATCCTTCAAATGTATCAACAGAAAGAAGAGTAGTAGTTAAAGCAGAATATAATTCTTCCTTATCACCTAATTCTTTGGCAATACCATCAACAAGAGCATTAATAATAGTTGATAATCTTTTATATAATGCACTACCTGCAGCTTGTGCTAAAGCACCAATTGCACGACCATTGATAGGAGGTGTTAATAATGATGGAATTAAGATTGGGAAAATAATATCAGATTTAGTAGACATAATTTCTTGTAAAGCTGATAATGCATCTTCAGAATCATCTGAACTATTCAACATTTCTAATAATTGTGGAATAACTTCATCAACAGCTGAATTACCAATAGATTCTTGTAATGAGTCAAAAGCTTGAGCAGCAGCTTCTCTTACACTTGGATTTGGATCAACTAATGCTTCCTTAACAATATTAACAAATATATCTTGATGTTCAATAACATTATCTGTAGATGTAGAACTTATAATTTCATAAATTGCAATACAAATACCTTGTTTAGCATCAGAATCACTACTAACCATAGCTTCTTGTAATGTTGGTAAAATTTGACTTAATGCATTACCACCAACCCTTCTGATCATATCACCTAATGTAGCAGCAACAATATTTCTTTGAATATCATCAGGAGATGCCAAACGACGAACAATAATGTTAATAAGAGTAGGCATAATTTCTTTGATAGTCTTTGGTGTATCTGCAACTAATGCTTTCCAAATATTTGAAGCTGTAGCTCTAACACCACCTGAAACATCAGATCTACAAACAAATAATGATGATAAAATGTTATTTCTTCTGTCAGTACCAAGAACATCGTTGAAAGCTTTAGCAACATTTTTAGATAATGAAATATCATCAGCTAATTCTTGTTTACCACTAATACCTGAAATCTTAAATAATAATTCACCAGTTAATTCAACAGAAGATAATCTAATACGTGCATTGTTATCAGATAAACCCTTTTCTAATTCTGGGAGTAATAAATCAACAGCCTTTTTAGCATAATTATTGACAATCAAACGACCAGCACGTAAAGAAACATCTCTGATTTCTTCAACAGTATCAGCTAAACCGGATAAAATAGGTGGAATAGTCTTAGATAAGTATGGAGCAAATTGACTACCAAAACAAACAGGTAAAAACAACAGCAATGGCATATAACCTTCACGAACAAATGGTTTGGATGAGTTAGTACCATTAACAACAATAGGTAACATTTCTTCCAATTTAGAAATACCAAGACCATTGATAATTTCAGCTAATGCTTGAGCGGAACCTAATCTGTTACCTGGTTTTTCTTCATCTTGTAATGCAGCTAATAAATTAGAAATTAAACCAGGAAATTTATCTTCGCCTAATTTTTCAACTAAAGAACCTAAAGCACGAGCGGCAGTTGCACGAGTTTGTGGAACAGGATCAACAACAGCATCATTTAATTCGGTAATCAATTGAGATAAATATGGCATTAAATCATGTGGATCAACTAAAATTGCCATATTACCAACAATTTGACAAGCTTTCTTCTTGGTATTAGCAGATCTATCTTGCATACCTCTATCAATAACATGAATAATTAAAGCTAATGATGGACCATCAATATAATGGACGAATTGAGTGTTAATCAAGGAATCTAAAGCATCATTAGTATATCTAGTTGGATCACCAATTGCTTTCAATAAAGTAGGAACTAATTCTTGAATTTCAGGATTTCTAATAACTTCACCGAATTTCTTTAAAGCAACATCAGCAGCTTTTCTGACTTCTTTATGAGTATCATTCAAAACACCAACAATTTCCGGAATAATATTCGGTAATGATGAAGATAATTGAGCTGGGTCTAAATATGCCATAGAACCAAGTAATTCAACAGAACCTTTCTTTGTTCTCCATGCAAAATCATCAAGGTTACCAATAGCAAGAGGGATCATTTTTTTAATACCATAACTAGTAGTATTTTTCATAATAATTCTAGCAGCATAATCAGTTGCTTCTCTAACTTCAGCAGATGAATCACCAAAACTCTTCAAAACAATTGGTAAAATTTCAACAACATAAGGTTCAAATAATGGACCAAAACATTGAGAAATACATTCAAAAGCAAATAAAACACTTTCTCTTTTTTGACTATCTTTCTTGTCATCAGAAGCTTCGGTAAGATTTCTAATAATATCAAATTCACATAATGCTTTAATACCAACACCTTTTGCTATACCAGCAATACCATATGCAGCACCTCTTCTAACAGCTAAAGACTTACCTGTAAATAATTTTTCAAAGAAATTATCAACATATGCAGATAATTTAGTTTGTAAGAATGGTACAAGTGGAGAAATACATTCAGAAACTGCAAATTGGACATCTTCAGATGGAATATCAAGTGATTGAAGTAATTTATCAACAATATCATCAATTCTATTATCTTCACTATCCAAATGACGCGCAAGACTACCATACATAATAATAACGGATTCTTTAACCAGATCTTGAATCTTGGATTTTTCATCTTTTTCAGCTAAACAATTTTCAAAAATTGTTATTAAAACTTCAACATTATCCTTATCAATAGATTGAATAATTTGTAAACCAGCTTCTTGTAATTCAGATCTAACTATACTTTCTTTATCACCAAGTGTACGCTCAGAAATCAAAAAATTAAAAAATTGAGAAATAGTTTCAGTTGTTGTAAACATTGGAGCTAAATGAGCAATTGAAATAGCAACACCACTACGTTGTTCCCATCTATCTTTATTACCGGATGCGGTCTTAACAACTAAACCAAATTGATCAAGCTCTGGTTGTGGTGGTTTGGACATAATTCTAAACAATTCAAGTAATGAGGTTAATGTAGTAGAAAATAATTCTTTTGAATCAAGCTTAATAATAGCAGATGAGATAGATTTAGCAATTGATAATCTTATACCATTATCTTTATTCTCTAAAAATGGAATTAATTTTGCTGGAACAGTTTCATCAACTTCAAATCCAGATTCAGACCAAATAGTTTCTGCAACTTCTTTGTTGGTAGTAACATTATCAAAACATGAAATCCATAGCTCTTCATTGAAATCTAATTCGGATAAATCAAATTCTTGATCTAATGCTTCAAGAATGGTGGCTCTAACAAAAGTATTTGGTTCAATAAGTGATTTTAAAATGATTCTTAAATCAGCATCACTAATATTAAGTGAGATATTTTGACATAAAGAAACAAAACATTCTTTTGCAATTTTAGCTTTAGATGGTAATGCTAACAATTCAATTAAATTTTCGATAATAGTAGTTCTTGGAATTGTAGAATCTTCAAATAAATCAGAATTAGATGAAATGATTTCAAGAGCTAAAACCATTTGTTCTTCCTCTGGAGATTCTTCAGAAAATTCTGTATTAACCTTAACTGATTTTTTACCGTTTTTCACAATATAATTTTTACCAATTTCAATGACCTTAACTAGCAATGGTAAAACATACATTAAAGTTAGATTATTGAATAATGATTTATCAGAACATAATTTCAAACTAAATAATTGAGATGCAAGTAATTCATCAAGTGGTCTACCACTATATTCAGCAGGAATATTTTCAACATTATGTAACCTTAAAGTAGATGCACCCACAAATTTCATACTAGAAGTACCACTTAAACTTTCATTAGAAACAACTGAGGAAAGAGTCAAAAAACAATCAGAAGCTAAACTACCTACTAAACTAATTGCTGCATCTGAATTTAATAAAGTTAAAATATTCGAAATAGCTACTGGAAACCAAATTGCAGTTCCGTTGTCAACAGAAGTAGCTTGTTTAGAAAGGGAGATTATAATTTCCAACGAACGACGAAGTTTTAAGTATTGTCTATTAATTGATTCTCTAATGTTCTTTTCCAAAGTTAATTGTTCATTGACTTTAACTTGTTCTTCCTTTGTCAATTTTTTTGTTGTTTTCTTCTTAGCTTCCAATTCCTTACGAACACTTTGTTCCCATTTCAGAGTTTCTGAATCCTTAGATTTTGCAATATTTACAGGAGTCTTTGACTCTAAGATATCAATAACTAATTCACCATCATTACCCTTCCAAATTTTTAATTTAGAACTATCAAGTTCTAATGAAGATATGATAGATAAATCCTTTTCAATAATTTCAGTAAGAAGAGGAACAATTGTAGCTGGTGAAAAGAATGAAATAATAGATGTAGTGTTACAAACCGCATCAAATAAACCATTATTAATAACATTATCAGATGGATCAGCTAAAATATTAGAAATCTTTTCAACGATTTCTTTAGCATGAGTATTAACAATATTACCAGGATCAATATTACACTTTTGGCATAAACTAACCCATTTATCAGAAGAAGAATTCAATAGTTCATGATTAAATGGAATTAATAAATCAACTAATTGAGATTCTAATACTTGTTTATTACTATTTTCAAATGTATGAACAGCAGATGAAATTGCAGGTAATAAATAATGATAATCATAATTAAATTCAATATTATTACTTTCATTTGTTTGAATTAAAGCATTAATAGCATATGTGAATGAAAAACCAATAATTTCTTGCATTGATTCTGAATATTTTTTAAGTAAAGATCTAGCTAAAAGTCTAACATTTGGAATGATATTTCTTGAAATTGTAGAATATAAACAAGCAGAACCAAACAAAGTTGATGGTTCTTTTAAATGTCGAGATAAAGAAAACAAAGATCTAACAAACCATTCTTGAGAATCTTCAGTAGATAATTTTGAAATAATCTTAGTATTAGTGAAACATGACATTTTTGTTTCTGTTTCTGACAATGCTTTTTCAACTGTCTTAGCATCTTTCAACTTTTTTTCTAATTCATCATTTCCATAAACTTCGGATAATACAAATAAAATTGCAATAGATGCATAACCACCTGAAATCAATTTATTATTAATACTTGGTAATGGAGATGTTGTACATTCATCAAATGTCTTAAGTAAAGAATCAGTAATTCCTGTGTTAAATAATTTAAAAATATTTTCTTCATTATCTTTGGATAAGTTTTGAGTTAAGATTGCATTACCAAATGTTGTACACCAGGCAGATCTCAATGGTAACTTCTTTTCTTTTAAACCAATATTAAGTGCATCTGTAATTTTAGATTTGGTTTCAAATTCAATATTAAAACAAATGAAGTATACAAAACGTGATAATAATATATTTAGTAAATGTGATAAAACAACTTCGTTATTTTCCTTTGAAATATATGGTAAGATTAAATCTAAAATTTTCTTAGTAGAAATAATTGAAGTTTTCTGTACTGATTCAATTACATTAAGAACTAATATTTTTTGATCAACAGCAGAAGCAGTAATACCTTTTAAAATTTTGAATAATTCATCAATATAAGCAATTGAAATTGTATCATTATTAGTATTTTTCAAAATTGTTGACAAAGTTTTAGAAGATCCAATTCTAACAGATTCTTTAGATGCCTTTAATGATGAGAATAATTGATTAAAATATTTAGATTTTGAAACAATTGAACCAACATTAATGGAATCATAATTTAAGTATTCAAAAATTGATGGAGAAAAGATTGCAAATGTTAATTCTGAGTTTCTTAAGGATGCCTTTTCTAAACCAGGAAGAATAATTTTTTCAAAAGATTCAGATGAAATAATTTTATTGATAAAAGAACCAAATATATTTAATGAAATTTTAACTGGGTTAATCTTAGTAGCTAAAGATTTAGTAGCAAAAAATGAGGAAATTAATTCATTTTTGGATTGTAATAAATTGTATGCATTATTAGATTTCAATGGATATATAGCAATTGTAATTAAACCTAACATAGAAATAACACCAGATACTGGTAATTTTTCATCACAAGTAGAATCGATAATAATATTAATTAATGAAGAATCTAATTTAACAATTTTTTGGATTACTAAAATAACATCATTTTTAAAAGAAGATATAGCTCTGATACCATGTGATTTAAAATTTTCAATTTCATCATAATCTAAAAGTAGAGAAATTAATTTAATTGATGAAGCAATTGAAACTTTTAATAACGGAGTTAACGCTTCCTTGTCATTAATTAAAGAAAGAATGTTACAATTCCAATTGATCAAAGTTAATAAATCTCTAATAGCTATTGGTTTAACAGATTGTTTAGAAATGAAACCAAGAATATTCTTTGAATATTTTTCAGTATCAATTGAAATGAAATTTTGAAATGATTGTAAAATTAAATTATTAAATTTTGTATCATATGGGTATCTTGTATATGTAGATAAGATAGCAAAAAGAATTAAATCTTTTTGATTAGATTCTAATTCCTCATGATTATTTTTCAAGATGGAATTTAATTTAAATAAGGAAATATTTAAATTTATAGTAGATGATGATCTCAGTTGTTCTAAACATGGAAGTACATCTTCTGTCCATTTGTCGGAAACACTCGTTTCTTCAGACATGACTATGCAATTATAATAGGTATGTTAGAAACTAGCACTTGTGGTTGTGATGACAGTGCTGATGTATGGAACAGAAAGACAGGGTAATTAGATAACTAAAGAGTGAAAAGCAGTCTTGCCATCTCTTTCCTTAATGGAAAAGGTCATTTTTCAAATTTCATTGACTCTTCAAATTTCAAATCGCCAAGAAAAAAACGAAAAAACAAAAACGAAAATCGGCGAGGTCTGGAAAAATAAAATAAATGCGAAAATAGAGAAAAGAAAATAAATAAATGCGAAAATCATTAAATTAAATTTAACCACCTATTAGGTATTCGTCACAGAAACAAAGACTTACATTAGGAATACAAAAAGGTATATATATAAAAGAGATAAATAATAAATAAATGAATAAACAAATGCTAGTACAAGACAAACAGTAACACTTTATAGAGTTCATGAAATAAATGGAAAAAATGGAATATAATAAAAAAAAGATGTAGTTGACTTTTAGTTGTTCAGTATATAAACTCGTAGCATTATTATGCAATCCAGAACCAGATTCTTTCCAAGAAATTTCTTGGAACAGGTGGAACATAGTTTGCAGTTTCTTCTTCAATTTCAGCTAAACCAGTAGTAACATCGATTTCTTCTGGTGGTGCTAACCATCTCCAATTCTTAGTCCAAATTGCATGTAAAACATAAATGAAAAGTACAATTGGTAATGTAATATATGCAGCAACAAAATCAGAACCATTAAAATTGAAAAAAACTGCATAACCATTTGTTAATGCAACAAGAGAAAAAAAGAATAAACAAGAATAAGCACCAATAATTTGTAATGGTGGTCTATAAGTAACTTTATCATCCATATTATGAAATTTTAATGCTTTTCTAAATCTTAAATAAGTAATTGAAACAAATATCCATTCAACAAAACCGGAAACTGTAGAAATATTTGAAAACCATGTAAATGCAGTACTTGAAGAATCAGATACATTTAAATAAGCTAATAAACAAATTGCAGCAGAGCATGCAACACAATTATATGGAACCCCCCATCTATTAACTCAACCAAAAATTTTTGGAATATCACCTCTATGAGCCATTGAGAATAAAGTTCTTGATGAAGCATAAACAAATGAATTACCAGCAGAATATGCTGATGATAAAATAGCAGCATTAATAATATGATTTAAAACTTTAATACCTGCAATTTGAATACCAATAACGAAAGGAGAAGCAGCAGCACCTGAAGCACCTTCATCAATTGCACTCATTAAACGATTATCATTTGAAGCAACAATACAACCTATGACCAAAACACTGCAAATATAGAAAAAAAATAAACGATAAATAAATCTATCAGCTGCTTTTGGTAAATTAATTCTTGGAGCTTCAGCTTCAGCTGCACAAATTGTAATTAATTCAGGTGATAAAATGAATGAAAAAGCAGATTTAATAACTGAACTCCAACAAGCTAAAAATTTACCTGTATTTCCATTTGTTAAATGTTCAACAAATGCACCAGGATGATTCCAATAATGGAAACCTAAAACACCATGTGAATTTGGAGCACCACCAAAAAATATAACAATACCAACAATGATTAAACCAGTTAATGTAATAATTTTAATTGAAGCAATCCAAAATTCAATTTCACCGAAAACTTTAACAGCACAAAAATTTAAAGCAACAATTGTAAACCAAAATATACTAATCCAAATTGCAACATTTAAATCAGTCCAATATTGAATAACAAATGCAGCAGCTGAAATTTCAGCTGGTGCTAAAAGGGCTTGAGCATAAAAAAGATTTAAACCACTTGCAAATGCAAGTGATTTATTACCAGTATAACGATCACAAAGGGCATAAGGAGTTGATTTACCTGGTATTGGTAAATAAGTAACCATTTCAGCTAATTGATTCATAATTGACCAAACGAAAAAGCATAAAATTAAATAACCAGTTAATAAACCAGCTGGACCAGCAATTGAAAGTGCAGCACCTGAACCAACAAATAAACCAGTACCAATTGCACCAGCAAGTGAAATAAATTGAACATGTCTTGAACTTAAACCACGTTTTAATTCGCCAATACCATTATCTTCAGTTTCGTTTATTAAAGATGATGAATTTTCAAATTCTAATTCACCTAATTTTTCTTTTGATTTAATATCAGTTTCTTGTGAATAAGGATTAAATGATGATGAATTTGTCATTTCTATATCTGATGTAAATGAAATATTTGGATTTGATTCAACATAAATATTATTTTGTTTATTATCTTTTTTAAAATTTTTAAATAATTTTGACATGATTAAGAAAGGTATAACTAATTTATAGACCTAATGATAATAATAAGATGCGGAGATAAACTAATGAGTATGTATGTATATAAGTATAGTATTAAATAACAAGTGGAGTAGTATGAAAATGAGCAGCAATATGAGGATAATACAGTGAATATATACGGATAAAGAAGGAGTTTAGGTTAAATAAAAAGGGAAAACTAAGCGGTGGTAGATAAATAATCTAGAGGTATTAAAACGGGATAGGGAAAGAGATTTATAGTTTACCAAATATGTAGAGATTCTTATCAACAAAAGAAAAATAACAGGAAACAACAGAACAAATGAATGTGAATGGAGGAAATTAAATAAGGAACGGTCAGTGAAATGTGGAGCAAGTGAAGTGAAAAATTTTAATTTCCATTATTAAATTTGTAATTTTCATTACTATTTGTGATTTTAATTTTAAGTATGATTTGTGTTTAGATTGTATTGATAATTGATAAGGTGTAGATTCATTATCGACATTAAATCCATCCATACATAATTTATCTGATCTATCTGAGATTTGAGATTACAAGGTAGAAAAGGCTTTAACCATTTAGTCATTGATTTATTTAGTTTATTAATGTGTGATGTGTGATAAGTAAGTGCAACGCGGTAATAGGATACAAGAAAGTATCTAATTGCCTGTTTCGAATATCCGGTGGGGTGCCGGTGCCGGTGTGTAGTCAAGCGTTAAGAGTTAAGAGTTAAGAGTAGTTTATGTTACAATTTTGTTAGTTGTCAAGAGTAGCAAGTGTTACCGGATGTATAAATAAATAAAATATCGCTTGTTTTTACCATTTACCACTTGACATGTTGCTGTCAGTTTTTTTGATATTTGACAGCTGTCAATAATGAATGACATCGTTATGTGTCATGTCATGTGTCAAAAGTGTTGGCGTTTACCGTTAACCATAGATAGATGATAGACGGTTATGCTGTTCTGTGTTCTGTGTTCTGTGTTCTGGTCGTATGTATCCCTTCATCCTTCACCCTCCACAAAGCAGTCATTCTCTTGATCTTCAACATCAGCCGGTGGGGAAACGACGAACAGGCAGCAGTCAGGCGTCAGGCAGCAGTACAAAGCAGTGCAAAGCAGTACAAAGCAGTACAAAGCAGTGCAAACAACGGCAATAGCAGCAGCAGTGGGTGCTCGGTGAGAATTGCCGCTAGTAACTGGCAACGGGCGACGGCATTAAGCTTGCCAGGCTACGGTCGCCTAGTTTTCCTGTTCCTGTTCCTGTTCCATTTGCCATTTGCCATTTGCCATTTGCCATTTGCCACTTCCCTGTTCTGTTTGCTCTGGCAAAGCAAGGCCATCTCATGCAGTCACAGCAAGGCATGATTCACCATTCACCCACTGTCTTGTGTCTTGCAAGCCTACCCAAATCGATCGTGCAATGTAGAGTGAGTGTAGAGTGCAATGTGCAATGTACTCTCTGTATATCTGTACAGCGCGCAGAAAACTATACACTACACCTAAATAGAGAACATGTATCATGTAACTACAAACTGCTACACTATCAAGCTGCAACACAACACTGACAATCACCACCAACAAACAAGCAAGCAAAACAAGTCACAATGATAAGGAGTTTGAAGAAAACAACACATAATGGATTATTATGGCTGTATACATCATCATTTGTAATTTTAATGATGATTATATTAGCAATGAATTCAGTTATACCAATTGATGTTATAGTTTTGAGTAAAACAAATAATTCACATTTAGCAACTAATACAGTTATAATTTTAGTTATTTGTATTGTATTTTTATTTTTTTCTTCATTATTACATATGTTTAGATTGTTTTATGATAAAATGTTATTACAAGAAATTCCAAAACCTTATATACCAATAACTGAAAATGATATTGGATTTAATTCAAGTTCATCAATTGAATTAGAAATGAGAAAATGTAAAAAAATTTTAGATTTAGCAAAACCAAATGGAATTATAAGTCATCCAGGTTTATATTATCATAATAATCAACAATCTGAATTTGATAATAAAAATTTACAAGAATTTCCAAATAATTTAATTTATGAAAATGTTATTAAAGTAATTGGTCAAGAATTAAAATATAACGGTACTTTAACAATTTCAAATAATAGAATTTTAAGATTAGATAATCATTATTCATTAAGAGAATTATTACATGTTTACAGAAATGATGAAAAAGTTGAAAATTTCTTAAATTTATATGATAAATTAAGATTTAGTGGTAAACCAATTACTTGTAATGAATTTAAAGAATTTTTACATCAATGGAATTATGTTAAATCTAAATTATGAAATTATGAAATGATGAAATTATGGAATTATGAAATAATAAAATAATAAAATAAATGTATCCCTTTTTCGACATTTAGAGGATATATTTGATCATCCAATAAACTTCCTATGGGGAAAACTAGACACTGGTACGATAATCTTGGAGGTTAAAGAATAATTACTTTTTAAGTAAATGGCAATGAGAAAACATAGAAGAAATCGTTAGCTCATCGTGGCAAATACCTCCATTTGGTGTCCCTTTTTGATTGTAAAATGAAAGAAATTCAAAAAGATGTGCATACATGTTACAAAATAATGTTACTGAGAAAAAGCTGGCGATTACTCTCCTTTTATACCCTGAGCAAATTTTCTTGCTGCTTTGCGCGTACATAGAAAACTAAGAGACGAGGGTTTCTTAAGTTAATAAGTAATAGTAATAATTGTATAATAAAAATATGTACGAAAATAAACATTAGAAAAATTAATAAAAGTTATGCCAAAGCCTTAGCTTCAATATCATCTTTAGAATGATCTAATGGTTTACCATAAGAATCATAATCTAAATAACCAATATTTGAGCCAAGTTTATAAAAAGTAGATCTATCATAAGGTGTTAATTCTAAACCTTCCTTTAATCTATGAGCTAAATCAGGATTTGAAGTAAAATAACGACCAACAGCAATTAAAGTATGATCATCTTTATTAACAACAGATGGTAATTTTGAAATATTATCTTTATCTAAGAAACCACCAGCTCTAATTATTGGACCTTTCCAAATTAAATCAGGCCAAGTAAAATTAACAGAACTTGCATCAGGATTATCATTAACACCAGAAACTCTTGGTTCAACAATTGAAATATAAGCTAATCTATTACCATTTTTAGCTCTTCTTTCTAATTCACTTAAAACGTAACCCCAAGTAACAATTGGATTAATTTTTGCTTTATAACCTAAACCACCTTGAAATTCTGCATATGGAGATAATCTAATTGCAACATGATCAGCACCAACAGCTTCAATACAAGCATCAATAACTTCTAACATAAATCTAGCTCTATTTTCAATTGAACCACCATATTCATCAGTACGATTATTTGAAGATTCTTGTAAAAATTGATCTAATAAATACATATGAGCACCATGAATTTCAACTATATCAAAACCTGCTTCATTAACTGATCTTTTTGCAGCATTTGAATATTCAATAATCATATTTTTAATTTCAGGAATTGTTAAAGATCTTAATTCATTTTTCGCTTCTTTTGCAGTAATTTCAGAATTTTTATCAAAATAAATTGGTGATGGTGCAACAAATGGTAAATTATATTTTTTTAATAATTTTGGATCAGCAGTTCTACCTAAATTCCAAAGTTGAACTGCAATTGAACTACCTTTTGAATGAACTGAATCAACAATTTTTTTAAATGCTTTAACTTGTTCAGGAGTTTTAATACAAGGAGCATTTTCATAAAGACCGAATTCTAAAGATGGGAAAGTTGCTTCAACAATTAGTAAACCACCATTATTAATTGCACGTCTTGTATAATATTCAAGCATTGAATCAGTTGCAACAAAATCTTTTGTATTTCTAAATCTAGTTGTTGGAGCATAAACTAACCGATTTTTTAATTCAACTGAACCAAGTTTAATTGGTTTAAATAAGTTACTATTAGCAAGATCTTTTGGAGGAATAGACATTCTTGTATGATATGAAATGAAATGAAATGATATTATATATATTAATTTTTATCTTTTTTAGATTTATCCTTTTTATTCTTTTTATCCTTTTTATGAGATTTGGATTTATCTTTGTTATTTAATTCTGAAGTTATTAAAGAAATACAAGAAATGATGACAGAAGCCATTAGTAATGCAAAGGAAGCAGGGGAACAGGGGGGGACCAGTGTTCTTAAATAGTAATCTGAATAAGTGTAGATCTCAATAAAATGTATATATCAGTATTAAGCATGAATAAAGAAAGCAAGTGCCACATGCAGGTTACCCTTTTAGGAACCAAATACGGTTTTCTATGGGGGGTTCGTTATTTGCTGACAAATTAATTACAAATTACAAATTACAAATCATCCTGCAAATGCGGGATCACGCGGAAATGAGCCGGTGTCACGTGACGGCGTCGATCGGCGCGACGCGTCGTGAAAACCGAAAACTGAAAACCGAAAACCGAAAACCGAAAACCCTCAGCTTTCAGCTTTAGCAGCTAATAGCGAACTACGCTGGAAATGGCCATATTGCCGCTTTG
This sequence comes from Pichia californica, assembly GCA_030574395.1. Classification (NCBI taxonomy): domain Eukaryota; kingdom Fungi; phylum Ascomycota; class Pichiomycetes; order Pichiales; family Pichiaceae; genus Pichia; species Pichia californica. Next base: position 174,737 of record JAJMEW010000166.1, read on the forward strand.
GGTGAAATTGCAGCTGCAGTGGTGAGCAATGAGCAATGAGCGAGCAAGCAAAGCAGACACTCCTTCACGGGTCAATCAATGGCTCTGGCCATGAGTACAGTACGAGTACAGTACGAGTATGATCCCTCCCGTTTCTTTCACTTTGGTGTCTTTATCCACTCCATTGGTTTACATTCTTAACCAGTATTCATATTCATATATATACACCATTGGTCATTGATAATCGATCTTTCAATAATACACTTCTACACAGATTTATCATTGACGTTTTTATTTTATTTTTCATTCACACGTATATATTAATTAACTAATTCATCGAATTAACACGGATCTTCACTGTTAATATCTTCTTTTTTTCTTTCTTCTTCTCTTTCCTAATTCTCCTTTTTTAGATAAACAACTCTTATATCCAATTGACTTGGCAACTAAGAAATATCATTATTATATACCTAAGAAAAGAAAATTTTCAATTCAATTCAGTTCAACTCAGTTAAATCATCATCATCATCATCATCATCATCATCATCATCATATATCCATTGCTATTATTATTTAATCAATCATGTCCGAACAATCTCCAGAACAAAGTTATTATCTTCCTTCATCTTCAAATGAGACTTCACCAATGTCAAATGAAGATATAATTGCTCAAAAAATTTTAAAAAGAGTTGAAATTGCTAAAATGACTAGACAATTAAAGGAAAAATTATCTAAAGCAGGTCTTCAAGTTCGTGACCAACAACAGCAACAAGGTATGTACGCAGATGGACAAAATTTGTATTCACGTTATAATAATAATTCTTCTAATTCAAATTCTCCGCAGAGCTCACCATCGAAAAGTTTAAGTGAAGATGTAACAAATAATATAACTGCAACTGCAATTTCCAATATTCAAAATTCAAAACTTGTTACTCCAACTAGAAATAATTTTAATTTTGAAAATTCAAATTTATCAATTTCAGCTTTAACTCCAATAATTTCTCCATTAAAAAGGAAATCTTCTTCAATTTATAGATCAACAGAATCAAATCGTAATTTTCTTTATGAAAATTTTGATGATGAAATGATGTCTCCATTAAAGAAAATTCATAATGGTGGTTTAACATCTTCTCCTTATGCAAATTCCACAAGTCCTTATCAATTTACAAGAGGTTCTTTATTACAATCACCACCTAATTCATTAAATAATAATAATAATATTAATCATTTACAACCTCCAAAAACACCACCACAAAAACAAGAAGATTTATTTAGTGCAAATACTAAATTATCTAAATCAAAACAACAACAAATTCAAAATCAAAAGAAAAAAAAATCAGTTTCAAAACGTAAAGTTAATAATAATAATAATAATGTACAATTATCACAGCAACAAGTACAAAATGATATGCAAATGCAAATGCAAATTCAAATTCAACCACAAGATTTATCATCTAATCAAATTCAACAAAATGAACAACAAATTAATTCATTTCAATCATTAGAAAATTCAGATAGAGGATCATTACAATCGAATTTATTAATGACACCAAAATCTTCAAATAATAAAATAAAAGAATTTACAACTCCAAATAAAGGTAATAATAATAATAGTAATAATAGTAATAATAGTAACAATAATAATGATGATTTAGGTGCAGATCTTTTATTATTTTTATCAAATTCACCAGTTAGAAATTTTAATAATCATAGTAATAATAATAGCAATAATAATAATAATAATAATAATAATAATAATAATAATAATAATAATAATAATAATAATAAAATATTAAATATTCCAACAACTCCAAAATCATCAGGTTCAGTATTAACAAATTTAAATATATTAGAATCAACTCCATTAAAGAATCAATTACCTCAATATTTTGTAAGTCCAAATATAAATAATACACCATCATCAAATACATTTTTACAACCATTATTAGGTACTCCAATGGGTAATAATAATAGTAATAATGTATATAATGGTAGATTTTTCAATCCGGATACACCAAATAATAGACAATCAAATAAAAATCTTAATATGAATTTAAATTTAAATAGAACACCTGGATTTAGTATGAGTGATTATATTAATTTTACTCCATCACCAAGAGTAACTAGAACACCAGATATTAATTATTCAATTTACTCAAGACAATCAACACTGAATAATTATTCTAAGGAATTGAACTTAATTACAAGTATAAAAGAAGATGAAGTTTGATCATGTGTATTGTTATTTTTTAAACCGCTTCAAATATAATACACAATAATAATAATACATAATATATATCCCATTTATTTTCTCTTCTTGTGTTGTCTGATATTTCATTAATGAAGTATTATGAATTACAATTACAAGTAACTCGACTACTATATAGTATATAGCATCATTTTAAATTTTTCTTTTCTTTTCTTTTCTTTTCTTTTCTTTTCTTTTCTTTTCTTTTCTTTTCTTTTCTTTTCTTTTCTCTCCTGTTTTACATCTTCTGTTTACTCTGTTTCTTTCAATTCCCGTTCTTCCTCTTTTTATAATACTAATATCTACTCTTGTTATTGACTATTGACTATTAACCATGATTATCATGTCGCAGTGGCTGACGTAAGCCGTGAAAGGAGGCGAAGTAAGTGAAAATTAAATTAAAAAATAAAATAAACAAAATAAAAAATAAGTTGCCCTTTTCATTTCATTTCTTTTCTTTTCTTTGTTATGTTTTTGCCCTCCATTAGCGCTGAGCTTTGCATTTGCTTTTATTTTTTGTTTTACAGATACAAAGTGATTGATGGTGCATACATACACTGATAGCATACTGCAACAGGTGTCAGCAACACACGTTAAATAGTCACTTAGTCACTGAGTTACTTAGCTAGCTGCATTGATGGTGTGTTGATATTACAATACAATACATAACATTACATTACATTACAGTACAGTACAGTACATTATACAACTGCTAATTTTTTAATTTAATCTTATCACAAGCATCACCATACTACAATGAGTGCAAATACTTCACATACGCAAATATATACAGTTATAAAAACTTTTGAAGCTAGATTACCTGATGAATTAACAATTCGTGAAGGTGATTTAATTGACTTAATTAGTGATGATAGTGAATTTGATGATGGTTGGTATATGGGTAAAAATTTAATAACAAATGAAGTTGGTTTATATCCAAAAGTTTTCACTAAAATTAAAATAGATTCAAATGATTTACAAAGTTCAAGACCTTCATTATTACGTTCAAGATCAAGAAGAACTCCACAAGGTTCTCCAATTACACCAACTGCTCCCTCATATTTTGAAAATTATGCTAATAATACTAATAATAATAACGGAGAAAATAATTTACATCCAAATAATTCAATTCATAGTAATATTAGTAATAGAAGTCGTAGTAACTTAAGTACTCCAAAGGGTGTCAATAGATATGTTAATGATATAGATCAAGCATTAAAAGAACTTAAAATTGATAATAATGGAATTAAAAAGAATAATTTAATTCAAAATTCAAATATTAATATTAATAATCAAAATGATCCATTAAATCCAATTAATTGTTTAAATTGGAATTCAGAACAAGTTTGTGAATATTTTAGTTCATTTATTGATTATTCTATTGCACATAAATTTATTGAACATAAAATTTCAGGTAATATATTATTAGAATTAGAATTATCATATTTAAAAGAATTAGATATTTCATCATTTGGAACAAGATTTGAAATTTATAAAGAAATTGAAAATTTAAGAGAATTATCTGGTATTACAAATACTAATATTAATAATAATAATAATAATTCAAATTTTATAAATCCAAATTTATCAAATTTATCAACAAGTTCATTTATGAATATGAATCAAAATTTAAATAAATCAGATTTAAATTTATCAAAACATATTGGTAATAGTAATTTAAGACAATTTTCTCAATCATCAAATAATAATGAATCTTTATTTGGAAATAATGATTATCGATCAAATGATCCTTCTTTAACAGTTAAAACTAGGCATACATCATCATCAAATACAAATACAAATACAAATTTAAATTCAAATAGATTTAGTTATTCACAATCTAATCGTCCACAATCTGTTATATTAGATCGTCCAAGTCGTTTTTCAAAATCATCTCAATCATCATCCCCATTTCCAAATCAAATTCCTCAAAATCAAAATCAAATTTCTCAATCATCTTTTGAACAAAATAATTCTCCTCATGATTCTCAATTTGATTTACAAGATGTATATGAAGAGAAAAGTATCGATAATTCAAGTCCTATAAATAATGATATTGTTAATGAACAATTCATATCACCAAGAAAAGCTCCAAAACCTCCAAATTATCCAAGTCCAGTTTCTAATAATCCAACTAAATTTGGTATTAGATCACCAATTGAAGAAACTTTTTCAAATATACCTGTATTATCTAATGCCGCTCATCATAGTAGACAATCATCTGCTGGTAATGCATCTTCAATTTATGTTGATACATCACCAAATAATTATCATACACGTTCACATTCTAGAAATAGTTCTATTATTTCAAATAATGATATTGTTCGTGCAAATCTTCAATATAATAATAATAATAATAATAATAAAAGATTTTCGATGTTTAATAGTATTGATGAAAAATCAACTCCGATTCAATCTAAAGAATCAACTCCAACTCCAACTTCACTTGCTGAAATGGAGGCAAATGCAATTTTAACACCTTCTGGATATAAACTTCCTTCATCAGACAGAAGATCTGTATCAGCTAAAGAATTTCAACAACTTGTTAAATCAAAAGATTTAAGTAAAAGAGTTAATTCTGAAGCAGCTGCAGCAGCTATAGCAGCTTTATCACCAGATAAATCTAAAAAGGATGATTTAATTATAAATTCATCATCAATATCAGAATCTCCACAAATACCACCACCTTTACAAAGTTCAAAATCAACATTAAAACAAAAAGTTGTTGGTAGACCAAGTAAAATGCAAACATCTGCATTTCAAGAAGGTATTAGAAATATAACACCTGATGAAGCAATTAAAGATTCAGATTATTCAGGTTATATGTTTAAAAGGGGTAGTTTATCAATTGGATCATGGAAACGTAGATTTTTTACATTACATAAAACAAGATTATCATATTATACTAGTATGAATGATTCAAAAGAGAAAGGTTTAATTGATATTACATCACATAAAGTTTTACCAGCTACTGAAGCTGAAGATAAATTAAGTGCAGTTTATGCTGCAACTGCTGGTTATGGTAGATATTGTTTTAAACTTATACCACCAGCACCTGGATCACGTAAAGGTTTAACATTTACTCAGCAAAAAGTTCATTATTTTGCTGTTGAAACAAAGGAAGAAATGAGAGAATGGATGTCAGCATTAATGAAAGCAACAATTGAATTAGATGATACTGTACCTGCAATTTCATCATGTCAAACTCCAACAATTCCATTACAAAAAGCTCAAGAAATGATGGCAATTGCTAGGGAAAATGCTAGAGAAAATTTTGATAATTTACAAAAAATGAGAGAAGAGCAACAACAAAATTTTAATAATGAAGAAAATGAAATTGAGAGTGGGAATATAAATATAAATAGTAATAATAATAGTAAAGAAAAATTTGAAGATTCACGTAATACATATTTAACATCAAGTCAAGATGGTTCATCATATGAAAATGATGATAAATCACCAAATATTACATCAAGACTTACTGGTAGTGATACACCATCTAGTACTGAAGAATCAATTAAAAGACCAAAGAGGGTATCATCAATTAAGACAAAATCATCATTAAATGGTATGTCAACACCATATTTGATGACATCAGGTTTAAATTCACCAAATGTATCACATAATAATATTGATACACCAGCTAGAATGTCATCATTAAAAGTACATGCTCCTGTTGTTACGAGATTAGATGGTGATGGAGATGAACAATTAACTTCACCAATTACTACATTACATGCATCAAATTCATTTTCAAGACGTATGTTATCACTTCGACAAACTAATAAAGATCAAAAATCAACTTAATAGTAATGAATAGTAATAAAAAATAAATCTTTAAAATTTTGTACAATTTGCTTTCCCTTATCATGATTGATTGATTAATTGATTGTTTTTTTTATATTTTTATATTTTTATAGTAAGTTCTATGTACATTATGCTGTATATTTTAATAATCCATATTAAAATTAATTAATAAGTCCGCGCAACTTATTTTAATAATTAAATTAAATTGATGATGAAATTATAATAAACATTTTTAAGTATATACAAGATGTTATGAATAACTAAAATGATATTATAATAATTATAACTAAATAAAAGGGATACGATTATACAAACAAAATGCCACATTATATCACGTTATCTACATGCTCATTGAATCAATGGGCTATGGATTTTGAAGGTAATAGGGATAGGATTTTAGAATCTATTAAAATTGCCAAAGAAAAGAAAGCTAAATTAAGGGTTGGACCAGAATTAGAGATAACTGGATATGGATGTCTTGATCATTTTCTTGAGAATGATACATATATTCAATCATGGGAGATGTATTCAACTATTTTAAAAAATGAGGAAACATTTGGAATTTTATTAGATATTGGTATGCCAATAATTCATAAAAATCGTCGTTATAATTGTAGAATTTTATCATATGATGGTAAAATTTTATTAATTAGGCCAAAAATTTTCCTTGCAAATGATGGTAATTATAGAGAAATGAGATATTTTACACCATGGTTGAAAACTCAATATGTTGAAGAATTTAATTTACCAATTTTAATTCAAAAAATAACAAATCAAGAAATTGTTAAATTTGGTGATATGGTTATTAGTACATTAGATACAGTTATTGGATGTGAAACATGTGAAGAAATGTTTACACCACAAGCACCACATATTTCATTATCATTAGATGGTGTTGAAATTATAACAAATTCATCAGGTTCACATCATGAATTAAGGAAATTAAATACAAGAGTTTCATTAATTATGGAAGCAACTAGAAAATGTGGTGGAATTTATCTTTATTCAAATCAAAAAGGTTGTGATGGTGATAGATTATATTATGATGGATGTTCAATGATTATTTGTAATGGTGAAATTTTAGCTCAAGGTAAACAATTTTCATTAGATGATGTTGAAGTTTTAACTGCAACAATTGATTTAGAAGATGTTAGATCATTTAGATCATTAACATCACATGGAATTCAAAGTAGATTATCACCAATTTATGAAAGGAAACATATTAATATTGAATTATCACCAGATTCAATTAATTTTGATATTTCAATTAAACCAACATTATCAAGACCATGTTTTTATCATTTACCAGAAGAAGAAATTGCATTTGGACCTGCATGTTGGTTATGGGATTATATTCGTCGTTGTAAAGGATCAGGATTTTTTTTACCATTAAGTGGTGGAATTGATAGTTGTGCAACTGCAATTATAATTTATTCAATGTGTAAATTAGTTATTGATGAATGTAAATTAGGTAATTTACAAGTTATTAAAGATGTTAAATTAATTTTAAAAGAAGATGAAATTCCTAAAACTGCAAAAGAATTATCAAATAAAATATTTCATACATGTTTTATGGGTACATCAAATTCATCAATTGAAACAAAGAATAGATCAATTGAATTAAGTGAAAAAATTGGATCATATCATATTAATTTAAATATGGATAATGTAATTAAATCAATTATTTTATTATTTGAAATTTCAACTGGTAAAAGGCCAATTTATAAAATTTTTGGTGGTTCAACAATTGAAAATTTAGCATTACAAAATATTCAAGCAAGATTAAGAATGATTTTATCATATTTATTTGCACAATTATTACCATGGGTTAGATCAAAATCTAATTTTAGTGGATTATTAGTTTTAGGATCTGCAAATGTTGATGAACAATTACGTGGATATTTAACAAAATATGATTGTTCATCAGCTGATTTAAATCCAATTGGTGGAATTTCTAAAAATGATTTAAAAAAATTTATTAAATGGTCAATTAATTATTTTAAATTACCAATTTTAAATAATTTTTTAAATGCTATTCCAACTGCTGAATTAGAGCCAATTACTGAAAATTATATTCAATCTGATGAAATTGATATGGGATTTACATATGATGAATTAAGTATTATGGGAAAATTACGTAAAATTGATAAATGTGGACCATATTCAATGTTTATTAAATTATTACATATTTGGAAAGATTTTAAAACACCAGAAGAAATTTCTGAAAAAGTTAATAAATTTTTTTGGTATTATAGTATTAATAGACATAAACAAACAGTTAGTACACCATCATATCATGCAGAACAATATTCACCTGATGATAATAGATTTGATTTAAGACCATTTTTAATTGATCCAAGATTTTCATGGGGTAGACATAAAATTTTAAATGTTGTTGAAAAGATTAATTCAAATGAGAAAATAAATACAATGACAATTGATTGACTTTATTTTTTAACATTCCATTTTTTATTTAATTTATTAATTAAATCTAATTTTGAATTTAATTCAAATTTTTTATGAAAAGAAATATTATCATTTCTTTCAATAAATTCTAATAAAGTAATTGATAATTTAAATGGTATATCTTCTTGAATAAAATGACTTAATTTTTTAGAATCTTTATTAATATTAATTGTAGTTGTAATTGTTGATAAAATATATTTATTTAAATCATTTGAAGTGAAAACAATTAATTGAAAATTACCTTTCATTTGACCAATAATTAAATTTTTATCTAAATAATCATTATTTGCTAAAATTAATAATTTTGATATTGAATTATTAATTAAAATAAAATTATTTGAAAGATTTTTAAACCAATTTAACCAATAATTTTTCGTTAAATTTAAATCAATTATAAATTTATAATTATTTGAAATTTTATCTTTAAATAAAATTGAAGGAATTGTATAATTACAAGAATTTAAATTAAATCTTAAATTATTTTTAATATGCCAATTAATTGCAAAATTTAAATTTGGGAATGATAATGGTAAATTCATTAAGTAATTATCCATTAAATTTAATGAATTAATTGCAGTTTCTTCAACTATATCAATTAAAATTAAACTTTTAATAAATTTCAAATATAAAGGATTGAAATTTGAATTATTATCTTGTTGTTGAATATTAAATAAAAATTTTGTTAAAATTGAACCACCAAGTGAATGACCTATTAAGTAAATTGAGAAATTTTTAAATTTTTTAATCATTAAATTAATAAAATTATTTAAAATGAAAGAGAAATCATTTTGTAAACATTCAATTGAAAGATTGTAATTATCGTTACTATTATTAATTAAATTTGTTTTACCATGACCTCTCATATCGAAAGTGAAAAATCCTGGATTTTTTGAATAATTTAAATTTTTTGATTGAATTTTTAAATATTTTGCTAATTCAATAAATGTTAAGCCATTTGATCCAGCACCATGATGACCAATAAAAATTACTGGATTTTCCTCCTCCTCCTCCTCCTCCTCCTCCTCTTCTTCTTCTTCATTGTTAAAAGTAGGATATTGGAAATAGGTTTGAAACTTGTATCCGTCTGAATTACAATAAATGTCATTATTATCGAATACATCAGACCATTTAAATTTATCAAATTCTGAGTCATCTACAATGTTATTTGACTCTTGATTTGGTATATCATCATCAAATGAATCTTCAGATGATTCATTGAAATTTAAACCAAGCTTTTGCTCTTGTTGCTTTAACTTATTTTGGAATATATTTTTATGAAATTGAGACATTATTAGTTAATTAAGTAGATTAAAAATTGTATATGAGGAGGGCAAATGAAGGTAATCAGGAGATAATAAAAGTAAGTATGAGGATGTGCGCGATTTGGTTATTTGATTAGATTAGTATAAAATTCTATAAAACGCTTCAATAAAATAATAAAATAATAATGTATAAATAAGAAATAAGATAATAACAATAATTAAGAAAAGATGATTAGTGGGTGTAAATAATTGATAAGTAAAGATAGGATGATAAGATAAGTATATTAAAAATGATAATTGGATATGTGTAGTAAATAAATAATAAATGAAATAATAAATGAAATAATAAATGAAATAAATAATAAATGCCATGATTGTGTAATAATTGTACAATTTGATAAAAATAATAGTAGTAGTCCCAATAACCCAGTAAATAAATAAAGAAAAAAGCCAATAAGTAAATTAAATATTTTTTAAAACGATATTTGGTGGTAACATTAAATTAATTAAAGTACCATCATCATTTTCACCATGTTTATAACAACATCTTTTACCATATCTGCAATTACCATTTTCAATCCAATTTTTACAAATTTTTGTTTTCCATTTTTTTGATTTTAAAGTTGATTTTAAATCATTTAAACCATGGGCAAATTGACATTTATCATTATAAGGGCAAAAGCCATTTTTTTGGAAAGTTGCACAAAGTTCAGTTTTAAATAAAGTTTTATCAATTTTGGAGTGATGATGGTGGTTGGAGGTAGTTGAAGAGTTGGAGGTTTTGGAGGATTGATCAGAATAGTTAAATGGAGATAAATTGATGATAAAAGGTTTATTTAAGAATTGATTATTTAATAAACTTTGATTATTAAGATAATTAATATTATTATTATCATAAGTATTGTCTTTTAAATTATCAGGTAAAAAAGGGTCATTTTTTGAATTTAATAAATTTTTAGAGTTTCTTAGGATTGCAAAAGAAGAGAAAGGGATTGGAGATGTTGGATTTGAAAAGATTTGGTTGTTGTTGTTGTTGTTGTTGTTGTTGTTGTTGTTGTTGTTTAGATAATTTGGATTCCAGTTAATAGTGTCATTAGATGGATTGGAATTGTTGTTCCACAAATTAGGAATGGTGAGAGTGTTGAGGATGTCGGTGTTGATAGAAGAGTTGTTGATGGTATCGTTGTTATCGTTAACATCGGGAACAGAACTCCTGTTTGAGAGAGAGTAGTCAGAAGACATTGAGAAGGAGGAGTGTTTTGGAGAGGAGTTTGGAGTTGAGGTTGAGGAGGAGTTGGAGAGTAAGAGCAAGTCCAGGTTTGACTTGAAGCTGGAGAGAGACATAGCGGTGGGTGGTGACAGCAGCAGAGCAGAACCTACAAGAAGAAAAGAAGAAAAGAAGAGAAGAAGAAAAGAAGAACAACAAGAACAACTACAAGAAGAAGAACTACGTAAACAGGGCAAAAGCAAAAGCAACACTCCACCCGCAAACAAATAAAAATTTTATCTCTTCGATAAGAGCGGGGCGCTAGCAAAATCAACATTTGCTGTTTGCTTTATTGCTGCTGCTGCTGCTGCTGCTGCTGCCATTAGTAATGCACGGCAGGGCGCGGTGCGGCAGCAACAGGGAGCGGGCAGGCGGACCACGTGACAGCGGGGCGCCACGTGACAGTCTCAGAACAGGCTGCCCTGCTGTGAGTGGTTGTGGAACCACAGGGCCTCAGCACGCCCCCCGGCTGCAGCACAGCAGCACACGGCCTGGGCAGTGGCTGCAGCCGGAAGATGTCTGCTTCTCAGCACACACTTCTCTGCTCTGTTCCTCATCATCGACTGTGTAATCCTTGCAGAGGGAGCAGCACAGCAGAGCAGCAGCAGAGCAGCAGCACAGCAGAGCAGCAGAGCAGAAGAAGAGAGAGAGCACTGCAGGGAAGAGATGTAAATGCTGCTGCTGCTGCTGCTGGTGGTGCTGCTCTGCTGCTCAACGCTCAACGCTGCACGCTGCTGCTCAACGCACGCACTGCTACAACACACCTGCACTGCTTCAAGGGTTTCTTGCTTCTTTGCCACCAAACAACTAAACACCCTGCACTGCACTGCACCCCACATGTTCATACAGGTCCTTGCTATACTAGGCTCAGTCACAGGCTTCATCGCCCTAACCCTCTCCATCGCCTCCGGTCTTTACTACCTCTCGGAAATTATAGAGGAAAACCTCATCCTCACTAAGAAATTATTATCCAAACTACTTATACTAATATCAATTATTCAATTCTTACTACTATTGTTCGATAGTTTCCCATTTAAATTGGTTTTATTCTCTTTATTCTCAAATTTTATTTATAATTTAAATTTGAAAAATTTCCAAAATTTAAAATTATCAAATCCAATTTTTTTATTAACTTGTTTATTATCCTTTTTAAATCATTATTTATGGTTTAATTATTTTAATAATCCTTATATACCAACAATTGATGAAAGATTAAATCCAAATTTTATTTCTCCTTATTATCCTTCATTTACTGAAATAGCTTCTTTCTTTGCAATTTGTATTTGGTTATTCCCTTTTGCTTTGTTTATTTCAATATCTTCAAATGAAAATGGTTTGCCGGTTTCAAGTGTTGATGATGTAAAGTCGATTAATTTAGTTAAAAGGTTTTCAAATATATTCATATAGTCATATGATTGAATGATTATATAGTCATATGACCGAAGGTTATATGACTATATAATTATTACATTATCATGTATCGTTGTATAGTCATATTCTTGAATGATTATATAGTCATATGACCGAAGGTTATATGACTATATAATTATTATATTATCATGTATCGTTATATCATTATACTATTGTATCATTATATAGTTATATCATTATATGCTATATGCTTGTATCGTTAATTCATTGTATGAGCATCATTATACATTATATGACCGTGGTCATATAATGGGTCATATAATGATTCATGTTAAGAATCACTTTATTTCCTTGCGCGCACGTGACCCGAAGTATATATAATATTGCCCACTTTCAATCTTAACCTAACACCTAATACCCACTCATCAACTCAACAACTCAACCAACAATGTTCTCAGTTACTAGAATCGTATCCGATTCCTTCACTGGTATAACCATCGCCAGTAACAATGAAATCCTTTTTTACAATACACAAATTCAAAATGATAAACCTACTTTCACTTTCATTAAAAAAGAAAAATTACACTCCAAAAAAATACTTTTATTAAAATATTTACCAAATTTAGAAAAATCAATAATAATTTCTACAAAGACTTCCTCAGAGGAAATATTTATTCAAATTATTGATAAAGATAATCAATTATCAGATTTAAATTCTTGTTTTAATGAAAATATTTCAATTAATAATAATAATTCAATTTATCTTTTCCATGAATTTATTAATTCAGTTCTTTATATATTTTATCAAAATAATAATAATGAAATTAAATATACAACTTTAGATAATGATATTTTGACACAAAATTCAATTTATAATTTCTCCAATATGTTCATTTATCAATTTAATAATAATAATTTAGAACAATTTGAATTAATTTTAAATCCATCAACAAAAATTTGGAATTTAAAAAATTCCTTTATTTGGAATAATAATCATTTTAATTTAATTATTGATAATTATAAAATTATAAATTGTTCAAATGATTATTTAATTGCATCTTCATTTTTCAATTTAATTATAATTAATAAATCTGGTAATTCACTTAAATTAATTTTAAATTCATTAATTATAAATTCAAAATTTATTAATAATAATTTATTATTTTTCACAACTGATAATTTTGAAATTTATTATCTTTATTTAAATAATAAAAATTTAAATAATTCAAATTTGGAAAAATTAAATTCATTAAAAAATAATAATTTATCAATTGTTATTAATAATATTCATAATTTAAATAATTTTATCTTTTTATCAAATAATTTATCAGGTTTTTATATATTTAATAAAAAAAATTTATTAAATTTTAATTTCCTTAATTCAGAAATTTCTTCTGATAAAGAAATTAATTTATTTAATGGTATTTCTTATGTTATTAAAAATGAATTTAATGATGAAATTATTTCATTTACTGATGGTTATAATTCAATTTTATCATTACCAAATACAAATTCAAAATTTAATTTAAATTTAAATTTAAATTTAAACTTAAATCATACATTATTAGCTTTTAGTAAAGATTTTAAAACATTTATAACTAAATTCAATTCAAAAATCTTTATTAATTATAATGAAATACCTCAATTATTAAATTCAGATTATATTATAGTTAATAATGAAAATAATTCAAAATATTTTGGTTTTACAATAATTAATAAAAAGTTGTATTCATTTTCTTATATTTTAAATGCAAATAATATAATTGATTTTCATATTGAAATTTCAGTTCAAAATAATATTAATAATAATAATAAATCTTCTATTTTCACTTCATCAATTAATTCAATTTATAAATTTAATGATGGAAAATTAATTAATTACCCTTCTGGTTATGTAAAGGATGTTAATATTAATTTTAAACCATTAAAATTACTATTATTCAATGATGACAATAATGATAATAAATATTTTATTTTATTTAATTCATTAAATATTTCAATTTTTGCAGAATCAAATTTAAAAAATTTAAATTGGAATTTAAAAAATGATCCAATTATTGATATACCTTATTATAATCATAATGAAAATGAAATTTATATTTCAACATTATCAAATAAATTATATAAATTAGATTTAATTTCAATTAATTTATTTTTAATTTCAATTAATTATAATAATTTAAAATTAATTAATGTTATTTATCCAAAAGATAAAAATAAATTTAAAAAATTAATTGCAATTTCAATTATTAATAATAATGAAATAATTTCAATTAATAATAAAAATACAGGGAAAAATAAAATTATTGGAAAATTATCAAATAATTTAAAAAATTTAAATTTAGATTTAAATATAAATTCAAATTTAAATTTAATTAAATCTATTAATTTTAAAACTAATTTTATTGAATTACCAATTGCTGGAATTATTTTAAATTCTATTAATTATCTTAATAATTCAATTATTTTCCAATCAACAAAGGGAATTTATTTAATTTTAAATAATAAAATTATTTCATCTTTTTTAATTTCAAATATAATTGATTTTAAAATTGATTCAAAAACAAATGATATTTTAATTATTTCAAATATTGGAAAAAAATTTTCAACATTATTTACTATTGAATTTAATTTTCAACAATTAAATTTTAAAATTAAAAAAAAATTTCATAATTTTCAATTTTTTTATAAAATTGAACCAGTTAAAGGTTTTATTTTACAACAAAATAATTTAATATTAAATTATAGAAAAAATTCATCTTTTGGTATTGAATCAAGTTTTTTATTTAAAAATATAATTAAAATTGAAAATGTTTCAAATTCAATTAATATAATTTTATTATCAAATAATAGAAATGATAATAATATTAATAATAATAATAATAAATTATTTATTGGTGAAATTGAAAATCAATTGGAATTTGATGATTTGGGTAATAATTATGAAATTATTAATTCAGTTTATGATTTTAAAATTATTAATGAAAGATATTTATTATTAATAATTAAAAGAAAATTTTTTATTTATGATATAAAAGAACTTAAAATTAGTAATCCAATTTTTAAATTAAGTAAATTTAATGGAAAATTTCAATGGTTTAATTATTCAAATATTAAAATTAATCAAAATGATTTTTTAAATTGTAAAATTATTAATAATGGTCCATTTTTTGGTATAATTAATAATGATTATAATTATTATTGTGAAAATTTTAAAAATAATGAAAATTATGATTATGATAATAATGAAGATATTTTAAAATTTATTGAAAATTTTGAAAATTAATAATTTAAATAATTATTTAATAAATACATAAAGTTTACAATCTCCTTTTATAAAAAATGATGTAATATTATCACCAGTTATATCTAATGGTAATGGAAAATTTAATTTAGATTTTGGTATAAAATTATTTGATATTATTAAATCTTTATTTTTTTTATCAAATTTTAAATTATAATCATTTGAATTTCTTAATTCTGATTTTATTTGTAATTCATATTTATGATTTAATACAGTTTTATCTTTTTCAAGTTTAATTAATTCAACTTCAAATCGTATCTTTTTATTTAACTTAATTTCTGTATTTATTTTTTTACTTTTAGGTAAATCTTCATTAACTTCAATTATAAGATTTTTTTTATTATTATTATTATTATTAATTGGTATTAATGATGGTAATTCATTTTCATTTTCATTATCATCATATGTATCATTAATAAGATTTAAAGTTTCATCCTTTCCATCATACATATCTTTACTTAAAGCTTCTAATTCTTTTGTTGTATCATTTAAATGTTTTAAATCAACTTGAATATTATTAGGATTACCACCAATACATATTCTTTTTGGTAAACTAATTGAATCACGATCAATAATAAAATTTCCACCAATTTGAAATTCAATTGCATCAATACACCATTGAATTAAAATATCTTTTAAATCTTCATTAATCATACACCATTTAATATATTTATCATTAATTACACAATCAATTAATAATGATTTATTACCCTTTTTATCAATTGTTTCTCTAATATTTGAACTTGTTAAAATTGGAATTTCCCATTCTCCATTTGAAATTGATAAAAATATAATTTCAGGATTAAAATCATTAATAATTAAACCTTTATCATCTTTTAATTCCTTTATTGGAATCTTTTTATTTGAACAAACATTTATAAAAAATTTAGTTCCTGATAAATATGTTTTAAATGGTGTAAATATCTTTGTTTTAATTACAAAATGAGGAGTTAATTCTAAATTTTCAAGTTCAACATCTTTCTCTTCCTTTATATAAACCATCTTGTATGTTCTAAATGGATTATTGTGTTCTGTTAGTGTATAAAACGGAAAGATCTCATGAATCGTTAAGCTGAAACATCTTGTGCGTTGAGTGCGCAGTTATTTACTCTTGTTCTGTTGTTATGCTATTGTTATTGTTTACTTACCTTCTTCTTCTTTTTCTTATTCTTCTTCTTCTTTTTCTTATTTTCCTTCTTCTTCTCTTCTTAATAAAAACGATTGCCACAGTTAAGAAAACAACAACAGTTACAAAAGTTAGATTAACTTTAAAAACATTACAATTCAAACTTTTTTACACTATTATCACACGAGAAATACCCCTTTACAAATTTATCTTTAAATTATATAAATAGACTTAATAATTATTTAACTATTATGTCACAAAATCCATTACTTGAAGTAAAACAACAACCACCTATATTAAATATCAATGATTCTCAGTTATTAAATTCAAAAGATCCAAAAACACGTGAATCATCACCTGAAATTAAGTCTAATTCTAAGCCTAATAATAATAATAATAATAATAATAACAATAATGATCAATCAATTATATTTAAAACTCCAGATCCAAAGAATAATAAATCTCAAGATGGAAGATTAATCAGATCATCAACTATTTGTTCAAATTCAGGATCTAAATCTCCAATTCGAAGGCATTTACGTACAATGAGTATTACAAATAGTAATCCATCATCTGTTTGTAATTCTGCAACTAATAGTAGTACAACAAGAAAAGGTATAAATATTGGAATTAATTTAGTTGGTCCAGTACCAACAAATTTATCATCAATTTCATCATCATTAAATTCATCAAATAAAGAAAAAGATTCATTTAAAACTCCTAGAAGGAAATTATTTATAACAAAAGATAATAATAATAATAATAATAATAATAGTAATAATAATAATTTACTTTCATCTCCGCCACTTGGAGAATTTGCAAATGAACAATTATTAGAAACAAATCAAAGATCAAGTATTGAAACAAATAATACTGATATTTCATCAATAATTAATTCATCACCAACATCAATAACTCCATCTAAAACAAATAAAACTATAAATATTAATAATCAACAAGATGAACTTTCTGAAAATTTTAGATTATTAGCATCAAAGGAAATGGAAGTTTTAGAAATTAAAAATCAACTTAAATATCTTTTACAAAAAAGAAAAGATAAAGAATTTGAATTACAACAATTAAAATTAAAAATTGAAAAACAATTAATGAATAATTTAAAGCAACAAAATAATGAACAGTATAAACATAGATTTGATCAACATACACCAAAATCTCCAACTAGTATTCATAAATCAATTATGAAACCTGCAACTTCTAATATTGATCCATTATTAGATGAATCATTTATACCTATTTCAACTAATAATACTAATACTAATAACAAATCTTTTGAAACTGATAAACGTCAATCTTGGTTTTCAAAACCTTTAAATTTTATACAACAATTTGATAATTTAATATATAAAGAATTTGAGAAATTACAAATACCAGATGATTATGAAAATGAAGAAGATAAATTAAATACTAATAAAGATTTAAAAGAAATTAATGCACCTATTAAATCATTAGCTGGAGATGATGATTTTAATAATAATAATAGTACACAATCAAGTGATGTAATGCAATCTGTTTCACAACATTTATGGTCATTTGTTAATGATGTAAAATCAAATTTACTTATTGAAGAAGATGAACCTGAAACTTTAAAAACTTCAAAAATTATTGTAAATAAATCACCATCTCGTTTAAAACAACAACAAGAAAAGAATTTAAAAATTGAAGAAAATCAAAAAAATTTACTAAGAACTGCATCAATTTCTAAAAGACAATCATATAGTCAACATAATCATAATCATAGAAGGAGATTAAGTCAAAATACGACAACAAGTCCAATAAGTAGTAATACTAATAATAATAGTTCAAATGATAAATCATATGGATTAAGTTCAGAATTTACAAAAGATGGTATTAATAATGTTATACGTAACATATCACAAAATAAACAAATTGATGATGGTAATGGTAATGATAATGGGGATAATGAGGATAATACTTCAGAATTGAAAACTGCTAATTTAACAATTACTAATGTTATTCAAGATGAGGATCTGTGGGATAGTGAACCATTAGATATTTAATTATATAACTAAGTAAATGGATAGATAGATATTATACCCTTAATGTATTTAAAATCATAAAACTAATGATGTAGGTAGGTAATGTACACAAATAAAGATTTGTTATAGATACAAGATAAATAAATAAATAAATAAATAAATAAATAAAATTTTATAAAATGATTAAATTATTTTTTCTAAATTACGGGTGAAGAAAAAGAAAATGATGATGATATATTAGATTGATTATTATTACTATTATTGAATATTTGTTTCTTTAAATTAATTAATTCATTTTTAATTTGATCACGTTCTTGTGAAACAATAAACAAATTTGCTTCTAAATCTTTGATTTTAATTTCATATCTATCATCAATTAAACTTATATCATGTTGATCTAAATCTATTTCATCTTCTTCATCATTATTACTATTATTATCATCATCAAATTCTTTATTTTCATTAATGTTTTTACTCATACTATTGTTATTATTATTTTGATAACTAATATTATCAGATTTTGAAATTATTGGAGAATTAATACTATTATTTATAGGTGATGATGATGATGATGATGATGAAATTTTTCTAAAATTTGAATTTGAATTTGAATAGACTCTTTTCTTTGATTTTAACTCATCAAATTCATTATTTAAATAATTTAATTTATCTTTTAATTTATTTGTTTCAGATTGTGATAATAATAATGCTTTATGAGATTTATTTAAAGAATTTTTTGATTCAATAAATAAAATTTCAACATCTTTAACTTTTTTTATTGAATCGTTTAATTTTTTTGATAGTAATGAATTTTCATTTTTTAAAATTTCATAATTATTATCTTTATTATTATTATTATTCCATTTTAATAAAAGATTATCTAATTTTGATGTTATTTCATTTGAATTTATTAAATTATCATTTAAATTTTTATTTTCAATTTCTAAATCATTAATTTTTTTACTTAAATTATCAATTTCAATTTTATTTAATTTAATAATTGAATTTAATTCATTAATAATCGATAATTCATTATTGATAAAATCTTTTAATTTTAAATTTTCATTAATTAAATTATTATCATCTATTTTATTATTTATTTTATTAATTAATTCATTTTTTTCAGATTCTAATTTAATAATTTGAGAATTTGCCTTTGCAACACTAATTTTCATTTCTAATTTAACATCATTAACAATTTGAATTAATTTTTGTAATTTAATATTATCCCTTTCGACTAAAGCAGGTGAAAATGGAATTGATGATGGATTGCTGATATTATTATTATTACTATAAAATGGTATTATTGGAGTTGATAAATTTGGTTGTGAAAATTCCTCATTGTTATTATTGTTATTATTAATATATTGGTCCATATCACTAATATTTCTTAAATCATTTGAAGAATTTATTGAATTTGAATTTGAATTTAAATTTTTTTTAATTGAATTATTTAGTAAATTTGATGAATTTAATTTATCATCATTAAAAGTTTCAGGAGTTTTATATAAAATTGAATCATTAATTAAGTCAGATTCAGAATTTGAAATGCTCATCATTGTTTCATTTTTGGTATTATTAATTGAATTTGGAGATTTGTTTTCATCATTATTATCATCATCAATAATTACTTTAGTTTTATTATCTTGTTCTGATGTATCAGTAATATTCTCATCATCATTTAATTTTAGTTTTTCAAATTGAATATTATCATTAGTATTATCATTTTCTTCTTCTTCATTATTACCATCATTTATTTCTTCATCTATAGTAGTATTAATTGGGGTTGAAGAAATTAAATTATCTAAAGAAGAAATTGATTTAATACGTTCTTGTTCTGGAGATTCTGATAAATTTATATTTGATTGAGAATGATTAACAGTATTTTTTCCAAATGAAGGCGGAAATTGTGTTATTGTAGTTGTAGTTGTTATTGTTGTTGTATCTGTTGTATTTGTTATATTTGAATCCAAAAATTTTTCTAATAATTTAATATCAAATTCATAAATAACCGAACTTAAAAGTGAAAATTTAGATTCATCAATTGAATTATTATTATTATTAATAATATTATCAATATCATTAAAATCATTATCATAAATATCACCACCCATTATAATTAATTTCTCATCAGTTGAATTAACAGAGATTGAATTACCATATCTTGGAGTCGGTGATAAAGGTAAATTTGATTTTAATTTCCAAGATTTAAAAGAAGTTAAATCAATTATAAATAAATCGCCAGAAATATTATTATTTTGGTTATTATCATTATCAAAAGATAATTTACCACCATAAATAAATAATAAAGAACCAAATATTGTTGAAGAATGATTAAAAAGTGGTGGTAAAATATGAGGACCAATTAGATTACAAATTGACCATTCATTTAATTCAACATTAAAACAATAAAGTTTATTATTAATTTGATTTAAATTATTATAACCACCATAAATAAATAAATTATTATTAAAAGAATTCATTGAAAAATTAGATAATTTTGGTGGTTTAATTTTACCATTTGAAATAATTTTAACCCAATTATTATTTGAATCTTTAAATTTTGATAGATCAAATTTCCATAAATCATTAAAAATTTTATCATTTAATTGACCACCAAAAATAAATAATTGACTTGACCATTTACTATTATTATTACCTATATTATCATTTAATTTGAAATTTAAAACAGATATTTTATGACCGTATCTCCCACAAGGTTTTTCACTACCAATTGGATTTATAATTGTCCATTTTAATGAAGATATGTTAAAAAAATAAAGATTATTATCTAAATAATGATCATCATTGTTATTATTAGTAATAGTAGTATCATTATTATTACTATTATTATTATTATTAATTGCAGTATCACCAGCAAATATTATGAAAGCATTTCCTATAAGAATTGAGGCATGGCCTGTTCTTGGTGAAGGTATTTTATTTGGATTTTCAATTGGAGATGCAATATAAGAAGAAGAAGAAGAAATGGTATTATTATTATTTCGTATTGGTTCAATTATCCACATATCACCATAAACATTATTGCCAGATATACCACCCATTAAATAACAAGAACCTAAATTTGAAGTTAAAGAAGAGATTGTATAACCAAATCTTGGGAATGGAGAATTAAATAATTTTTTTTTCTTCCAAGGGGTTGTTATTTTATCATTATTGATGTTACTATTGATATTATTATTGATATTACTATTAGTATTTTTTAGTCTAACTAAATCATCTTTTAAATGGTTTTTTGGAAGTGAAGGCAAAGAAGATATTGGAGGAGACTCGAATATTGAGTTTAAATTCAGATTATGATTTGTTGCTGAAGGAGATGAAGATGGTGTTGGAGAGGAGTTTGAGTTTGAATTTGAATTGGAATTTGAGTTTGAATTTGAATTTGGAGATGACACCTTCTGGCTGTTTGATATATTTGAGTTTATCTTTTTGAAGAAGCCTGCCATGGCCCGAATGCTGGTTCCAACGGGGTGTCGGCAGCAGTCAGCAAGAAGAAAGCAGTGTCCAGTGTCAGTGATCCAGCAGCATCCAGCAGTATCAAATATCAACGAACATCCAAAGTGACAGTGACAGTGACACCCCTGTAAATGCGAAAGAAACGGAATCCCCGCAAAACGAGAAGCAAAGGTTCGCTGGTCACGTGCGCGGCCGGTCACGTGCACTGCTGTTATACTTATACTACACATACTCTCTATGCTGTGCTATGCTATGCTATGCTATGCTATACGTCTGCTATCTAGAAAACCCTCCAAACCACCCTGTTTCTCCTTCACTGGCTTCACTACCACTGTCTTCACAATAAACACTCATATCTTCATTGCCTCTGACTGGTAGAGTGATGTTGTTGGTAGATATTAGCTGGATCTTACTGCTGCTGTTTCTCTTTATTTGATTATTACCTTTATTACCATTACCATTATTAACATTACCATTTCTTTCTATATTATTTCTATTACCAAATGTTAACATTGGACCTTCATTATCATTATCATTCTCACTCTCACTCTCACTCTCACTCTCACTATTGGTTATAAATTTATTATCATCATTAACATTATGACCTTCTTCTTCTTCTTCTCCTTTAATGGAATTCTTACGTGACATGCTGAATTCATCATAATCATCAGATTCATTTTTATTTAAAAAAAAATGCGAAAATGGATCATTTTTAATTGGTAATTGCTTTGAAAAAAAATTATTCATATTCAGTTGAAATTTACTTTTATTCTCTTCATTAAATGAACTTAATGATGTAATTGATCCTTTAAATATATTATCTTTCAATAAACTACCTTCTTCATAAAATTCTTTATCTTCGTAATTATCACTATGATTTTTATTATTATTATTATTATTATTATTATTATTATTATTATTATTATTATTATTCTCACTCCCACTACCATCATCTTCATCTTCATCATCATCATCATCACTATCTCCACCACTAAAATAACTATGCAATTTTTCCAAATCAATCACCTTTTCATCACTCGTATCTTTATTTAATAAATATAATTGTTTTGATGATCTTGTATATTTTAAT
This sequence comes from Pichia californica, assembly GCA_030574395.1. Classification (NCBI taxonomy): domain Eukaryota; kingdom Fungi; phylum Ascomycota; class Pichiomycetes; order Pichiales; family Pichiaceae; genus Pichia; species Pichia californica. The sequence goes on from JAJMEW010000166.1 coordinate 198,152, forward strand.
GATTCAATCTTTTCATTATCTTCTTTAAAACCTTTTTCTTTATCTCCAATATTAATTGTATTTCTTCTCCTTCTATTCTTTTTAACATTATTCTCACTACTATTATTACTATTATTTTCTTTATTTATATTATTTTTAGGTATACTTTGAATGATAGTTGTATAACCAGTTGTGCCAATTGTTAATTCACTTCTTAAATTATCTGAATTTAATTTTGTTAAATCAATCGGTGTTTCAAGTATTTTAAAAAATTCTTTATCTGAACTAGTTGTTAATAATTTATTTAAATTAAAATCATAATCCATTAATTTAAAAACTGATCGACGTTTTGTTGATTGTTTAAAATAAATTGGTGAACATAATGGAATTTCATTAAATATTGAACAACCTAATAAAATTTGTAATATAGTACTAATGACAGCTCCATGTGATATTATGAATACAACCATTTCTTTATCAGATTCGGATGTTTGTTTTGTATAATAATATTGTAATAAATTGATTAAATAATTAAAGCATCTTTTTGTAAATTCAGATGCTGATTCACCATATTCACCACAATGACCTAATTGATTATATGACCATGTAAAATCTTTGATATTTCTTAATTGATCTTTGGTTTTACTTGTTAATATACTATTGTTATTATTAGTGGTACTTTTGGGTTGGTTTAAATATGCATTAACATTATTTATCATTGAATATCCATCATCATTTGGTGGTAAATATTTTAAATTATAATTCTCATTCAACCATTCAGATAATGCTTGATCAACTCTTAATTTAATTTTAATATCTGAATTATCTTTATTATTATTATTATTATTCTTTTTAATTTTATCTAATAATAACTCACTGGTTTGAATACATCTATTATATGGTGATGAATGAATCATTATATTTTTTGCTTTATTATTATTTAAAACATCATTTGAAATTTTTTTAAATGCATTTGTCATTTCATTTAACGCAATATCTTCATTTAATGGTGGATCAAAGTTTGATAACCAATTAGATGAATCATTCATATCGTCATCATCATCAGTTCTATTATGATTATGGCTGTTATTAGTATTAGTGTTAATATTATCATTTTTTATATCATTCATCTCATTAATCCGTAATCCATTTTTAACATTTAAAAAAACTTCCGATTGCTCTGGTGAAATTCCTGGTTTTCTCTTATCTATTCGGGTACAATGTCGAATAAGTACAATATGCATGTTTGGATCTATTATCGCCTTTATTCAATAATCCCAGTCAATATTCAACTTGCAGGCTCATCATGTAAAAGCATCGATACAAGATAATATATGTCACGTATAAGCAAATTTAATTTAACGTGGTCAAAGCACATGCCGGGGCGATTGGCTCCTTCGTTCCGCACATACTAAATTTACATTACATAATTGCAATACATAAGATTTACTTGATTTCACTATAATTATCGTTATATATATCTTATACCTTCTTCCATTGCTTGCATTCAAAATTGGCATAACATCTAAATTCATTACTAAGACCATTCTTATGTTCTGGATGAAAATCAGTTACATGAATACCTGGATAATTATTTAAAACATTTTCTTTCATTCTTTCACCAGTACATGTAATTAATTTTGATTTTTTATAATCTTTTAATAATAATTTTGCAGTTTCAGATGATTTTTTTTGACATTCAACTTCAAGAAATGGTGGATCAATTAATAATATATCAACTTTACCCTTTAAATCTTCACGAAATTCAGTAGGTTTATTATAATCATAAAATCCAAAATGTTCTTTACCTGATAATAATTCAAATCTTTTATCAAATTCGAAAAGATAAATATTTTTTGTTGGTAATGAATTTAAATCACGTTTATTAATTATTGCATAAACTGATGGTGCACTTACAATACAAATTACACTATCTTTAGTTGCATTCTCTAATAATGAATCTAATAAAATTTCAGCTGTTTTATCACTATACCAAAATTGTGATAATTGCCAATCTTCTTTAAAATCATCAATTGAAAGTTTTTCTCTATTATCAAATTCATCCTCAGCTTGTTCATATAATTTTGAAAATTTTTCAATTCTTTCCTTTTCTTCATTTTTAAATGATTGTAATGCAGCTAATGTTGCAGCTGATAATGTACTGTAATTATTATATATATATTCACAATATTAATGTTAGTAAATCAAAAACTAAATCTTAATAATATATATTGTTTTGGTAACATACGGCATATCATCATCTGAATCCATTTTTATTTTATTTTTTGACTTTTTCAGCTAATCAGTTAATCCTTTGAACCGTTTATCATTACAGGCATTACTATTAACTGTGAAAAAGAAGAAAACATTCAATGAACATTCAATCAAGCTTCAAGTTTCAATGAATTGTAAGAAAAAAAAATTTAGTTGCTTACATAATTTTTCTCAGTAAATTAAAATTTATTTCCAAAAACTTGTGAGCTAAGAGGTTCGAACTCTTGCATCCGAAGATATTGCGACCTGAACGCAACGCCTTAGACCACTCGGCCAAACTCACAAAACTAGGTCAAAAATTGGGGACGTGCTCCACAACATCCAGTCGTCAGCTTACGTCAGCAAACATTTAAACCTCTTTTTACCTTTTTTCCTAACTTATTAAATACTAAATTATATATCTATTGCTATTATATAATAACATCCTTGGTTTTGCGGTTAAAAATAATTAAAAAATTATGCAAATAATAAAATAAAATTTGTTTATGTGTGAAACAAACTTAAATTTTTTAAAACTTCTTGATGCATTTTTAAAAAATTTAAAAATTTTGTGATTACGTAATATTTTTTTTGTTTTGGCATGCATTTATTCATTACACGTGATCATCATCATTCCCGGCTATTAGTCCTTAATATATTATTATAGTACTAACAATGAATTACTTAGTAGTTCGTCTAGATATTTACTTCATTTATACTCTTTATAGACTTTTGTATACTTAATAAAACAGTTCGATTATTAAAAAGTATTAAGTAAGGTCAAAAACTTATTTATAATACACAGAGTTTTATTTGATATTGAAGTTCTAGGTATATTGATTTATATTATATTATTTTGATTGATGTTATTAAATAATCCAACTTGTATGAATATATTTTGAAAGAAGTAAAGTTTTAATATATACATTTAGCTCCTATATTATCGATTTTATTAAAATGCAAATTAAATATTACATGCCTCAATTATTAATAAAAGAATTAAAACTTACAAAACAATATATTTTTATTTTCATTTTTAACTATTTAATATTCATTATTATTTTTACTCATTCTTTAAGGAATAAACTTGCAGCACCTTGGCCACCACCAATACACATGCTAACCACACCATATTCACCTGAATTTAATTCTCTCATTAAAGTACATAATTGCCTTGCACCAGTACAACCTAATGGATGACCTAAAGCAATAGCACCACCTCTTGGATTAACTTTTGATAAATCAATTTGATTAGATTTAATTGAATATAATGCTTGACCTGCAAAAGCTTCATTTATTTCAAAAACAGAGATATCATTTATTGATAATTCACACATTGAAAGTAATTTTGGAATTGCAACTGCTGGTCCAATACCCATAATATCTGGTGGCACACCAACATTTGTTGTTGCAATATATTTACCAATAATTTTTAAATTTAAAGATTTAGCAAGTTTTCTAGTCATTAAAAGAATTGCAGCAGCACCATCAGAAACTTGAGATGAATTACCAGCATGTGATGCACCATCCTTTTTAAAAGCAGGTTTAATTTTATTTAATGAAGAAGCAGTGACATTCTTTCTAGGACCTTCATCTTGATCAACTTTTATGGTTTTAAATTTTGAAGATTTTGTATCATTATCATTATCATCATCATCTTCTTCTTCTTCTTCTTCTTCTTCAATTTCTATTTTAACTTCAATCGGAAGTATTTCATCTTTAAATAAACCTGATAAAACTGCTTTTTCTGCTTTTTGATAAGAATTAGCTGCAAATTCATCTTGTTGTAATCTATCAATATTATAACGCTCATTTACATTTTCACTTGTATTACCCATTGGTAATAAACAATTTTTAGCATCATTTGAAGAATTTTGAATAATTTTTGAAATTTTTGGAGCTGCTTGAGGTCCATAATTATTTGACATACTTTCAACACCACAAGCTAAACCACAAGTAATTTGACCGGTTAAAATTTTATTTGCAATATCATTTACAGCCATTAAACCTGATGAACATTGTCTATTTAAAGCAATAAATGGAACAGTTGATGGTATTCCGGAAGCAATAACAGCTGCACGATGTTCATTAACACCAGCACCTGGATTTAAAACATTACCAACTGCAACATCACCAATAATTGAAGTATCAATTTTAATCTTTTTGAAAAATTCAATTAATAGTTTATATAAAATTTCATCAGAATTAATATCTTTAAATGATCCTTTACCAGCTTTAGTTAATGCAGTACGATAAGCACCAACGATAACAACATCATCATCATTTTGTTTTTTATATGTTGAATCACCTTTATTATTATTATCTGATTCAACAGTTAAATGATTTCCAATTTGTAATAATCTTTGCATATTTAAATAGTAGTAGTAGTAGTAGTAGTAATAGTATTATTAGTATTATTATTTATAACTGATTATAATAAGAAACATAAAAAATATAATAATTTAAACATTTTTTTCTAATTCAGTAAATTGGTTTTATCCATGAATATTTAAATAGTTAATTTACCAGCAGTTCCAAAATAAACTCGGGGGAACAGATAATGATAATTGTGATCACACCGTGTAACAAGAGTGTCAGTCAAAAAAGAATACCAGAAAACAGCTCCCTGTCTGTGATTGTGGGGAATGGGGAGTGGGAAGTCAGCAAGTCAGTCACATGCGCCACACCTGCTGCCGGTTCCCATCACCGCCACCTCCGATGGCTGTTATTCCGAAGTGGGGATGTCACTTTATACTTTATACTTTACTATAGTTATTAATAGCAAATAGCAAATAGCAGACTCCGAGCCCCGCAATGCGCAATACTTACAGCCGCACCTGTTGAAAATCAAATTTTAATTTCAAAATAAGTGCGCTGCTTTTTCGAACTAACTGCTTAGAGTATAGGTCTAACTTGATTTAGTTAGCTCAGACATCTTTTCAACTCTTTCAAGAGATAGGGACAGGTCATACTACCACTCCCTCTTGATTTAAGACATCTAGTCAGTATAACAAGGAAAAAGAAAGGATGATGAGTATGCTGGGGATCGAACCCAGGAAATCCTAAGAAAATCAGGTTCTGATCCTGACGCCTTAACCTCTCGGCCACACACCCATCCAAAAATGTTATTTTACAGCTCATCATCTGTTCAAAAGGAGTATTTTGTTCGATACTTTCATAGGATTCTTGGTATATTGTTCTAGATATTCATATGCTAGAAATAAAGCTCATGAGCCTCGTCTAACATGGCTGGAGAAATATTTCTTTTATACCAGCAGATAACAGTGCTTAACCGTTTCTTCCACCATGCATTTGATTTTTTTCTTATTTATTTGTTTTAATGCTTTTCCTCGTATATTAAGGGGTTTTTAGAACTAATCATTCTTTTCTTTATTCGTCACGAAAATGAAAATTATTACACTATTTAAATTTATATAATCCTCATAAGTTTGTAAGTTATATAAAATGTTTATTAATACTTTCATCATGTTTAATGCAAAAAAAACAATGGTATGAATACTATAGATCAACATATCAACAATTTAACTAACTCATACTCTTTAATTAATACTTAAAAAAGTAGTAAATATGTTTCATTTTTCTTAATTAACATCAATTAATAAAGATAAGAATTAACCTTCATTAGATACATAAGATTGATATATCACTTGCAATATTTGTTAATTATTATTGTTGTTATTATTATTATTAAATAGGACCAACTATAAGCTTTCACTGATTAATTGCTAAAAGATTTAATGGAAACATATACCATACTCATAATTCTAAAATATTAATAAATTCGCCATATATCTGAAATTTTAATATGAAATATCCTTAAATCAGTTATATATTTTCTCACATTCGGCGGGGGTGAAAATTTTGTTTTTTGTATAATTAAGCAACATATTATATATATATGAATGACTTCAATTAAATCTTATAGTCATGTAATTTATTTCAAGATTTTATAATCTGTTGAGATATATGATTATGTAAGTACGTAATCATTAATTAAACTATCTTTAATGTGATTAATTAATATGGTTGATCAAGAACTTCTGAGAATGTTCAGAAGAAATTTAATGTGCGCTCTGGTCTATAAATACCGGAGATTTTTCCCTGCATGTTTAATTACTCTATAATACTTATTGTGTATTTTCTTTATATAACCTTAGTGAATATAATTAGTATACATAGTAAGTTTACTTTGGGGAACATCCACTAATAGATGGTTAACACATAACTACACCAGAGATTACATCTCAACATTTATTAACATGTATAAAGTATAAAGTAATAATCATGAAAAAAAAATTACACAGCCTTGTTTTATTTTTAAACTTTTCTGAAAAAAATTTTACAAATTTTGTTAAACCTAAAATAAAAGTTTTTGAAAAATTTTTTTTTTTTTAATTATGAATTTATTGCCAACTATAAAATAATAATATAAGCATAGTATGACTAGATTCGGACAGAAAGCGCTGCTTTTTGCTAGATATAGAATGCTTACATAAGCTTATACATGTACTCCAGAGTAAACCCAAAATTTTATTTTTTAAAAATGGTCCCTTGGCCCAGTTGGTTAAGGCGTGGTGCTAATAACGCCAAGATCAGCAGTTCGATCCTGCTAGGGACCATTACTTTTTTACATTCTTATAAAGAAAAAATTTAATTTTTTATTAAAAAGATAATATGGTCTGTAATTTGTTTAGACACAGATGATTAATTAATGATATCTATAGGCATAGATATCATTATATATACGTTGCTTATTATATGAATATGCTGCACTCTTATGAAAATAAACTCTTGTGGATAAAGGACAAACGATAAACGGTTATCCTTCTATACGAATACGAGGAACGAGAAAGAAAAAATTGAGAATGGAAAATGGAAAATCAAAAATCCGTTGAAATTTTTGTTCATGAAATTCGACATGGAGAGCGTGAATTTTGTGAGAAAAAAGTTTAGTATGTACAGTTATAATGCTTAGGGTGTTTTATGTAATTGTAAACAAAAGCTCTTCTGACTATTTTTTTTAAATACAGAATTAAATATAGAGATTAAGACAACTGAATAGAACAAAAATGGGACTTTCTGAATATCACGAACTTGTTAAATCACTTACTGAAGAACAAATCTTTAAGTTATTTCCAGAGGTACTTCCATTAGAACATGCAACTGGTTTATCATCTAGTGGTACTGATGTAGGAGAAGAACAAGTTGATAATGTTTTCGCTGGTCATGATGAAGAACAAATTAAACTGATGGCTGAAAATTGTATAGTTCTTGATTATAATGATGTTCCTATTGGATCAGGGACGAAAAAATTATGTCATTTGATGGAAAATATTAATAAAGGATTATTACATCGTGCTTTTAGTGTTTTCTTATTTGATTCTGAAGACAAATTATTATTACAACAAAGAGCTACTGAAAAAATTACATTTGCAGATATGTGGACAAATACTTGTTGTTCTCATCCTTTATGCGTTGAATCTGAAATGGGTGGTGATAAAGGTCCAATAACGGAATTAGAAAATTCTGTTCATGGTGCTAAAGTTGCAGCACAAAGAAAATTATTTCATGAATTAGGTATACAAGCAGAAGATGTTCCGTTAAAAGATTTCAAATTTTTAACTAGAATTCATTATATGTCTCCAAGTAACGGTGCTTGGGGTGAACATGAAATTGATTATATATTGATTATCAGAGCAGATGCTAAAGTTAATGCTAATGCTAACGAAGTTAGAGATGTTAAATATGTTTCCAAGACAGAACTCAAAGAAATGTTTAAAGATCCAGAATTACTATTTACTCCATGGTTTAAGTTAATTTGTGAATCATACTTATTTAAATGGTGGGACGAACTTGATAGCCTGAAAGAAGTCAAGAATAACACCATTGACCGTATGTTATGAGCTAGCTTTTTATACTTAGTATTATTAATTATTTGTTATACGTATACATATATATATACACTTCTAAACAGTAGTGCTGATACTATTACTTTGATCAATTTAATACAACTAACTACCATTTTGTTCAATCTCGTATCCAGCATCCAGCGTGTATCGTGTTTCGGTAACTTGCCCGCATCTGGAAGTTCCAACGTGTACGCAGTGAGCGGAGGTGGGGACCCGCTCATTTACGGTTTTCTGATTTTAGATAAGAAACTCGAAACTGCTAATCCTTATCTTCTTCGGAGGGAAGAGACAACAAAGAGAGTATAAATATAAACGGATAATGTTCCCATTCTAATTTATTTGATTTAGGTTAGTTTATTACTTTGAGTTAGTTTATTACTTTGAGTTAGTTTATCACTTTGAGTTAGTTTATCACTTTGATTTGATTTTAATCCTGCCCAAGCATGACAAACTCATTACTTATCATCCCAGTAGCTCTAGTATTGCTGTATTCAACATATATCTTTCTATTCAACAAACCAGCTCCAATAAAAAAAAATCCTGAATCAGACACAAAGTTTCAACCTCCAGTTATTGTTCCAATCGGAGATGACTTCATTTGGAATAAACAAAAACCATACCCATACAGACCATTTAAAAAAGGTGCTTACAAAATGAATCTAGCTATTAGAAAATTAGATCCAAATGATATCTTATGTATTGAAAATACTTATCTTGATAGAATAAATCTAAGACTTAAGTTGTTAGATCAAACAAAATTATATGGTTTTCATGAATCAGGTTTACCAGCATTAAAAGAAACATGCAAATATACCTTTGATTTTATGCTTAAAAGATACCCTCAATATTTTGAATTAACTGATAATGATACCATGATTCACAATAAAATTGTCGATAAGAAATTTATATATAATCCTGAAAATTTAACTACTGAAGAAGTTTTTAGAAATATTGTTAACAATATTGAAGAAGACCTTTTAATTATGATTAAAAATTGCGAGGATAAAGATTATCAAGAATATGTTATCAGAGCTGCAGTTTCATTGCATCCAGCAGGTTTTAATCCACTAGAGAAATTGAATATGCCATTGACAAAAGTTCATGGTCCAGTTCCAGGTTACGTTCAAAAATTACAAGTATCAATGAACAAATTCTTTACTAGATTGCAAAAACATGAATATGTTGTTCGTAACAATTGGTCATTACAGACACATACTAACTTATGTGCACCAACAGGATCACATGCAACAAATGAAGAAGCAAAGAAAATTCATGTTTTATACCCACAAAATTTAGACTTTAATAAGTGTTTTTTCAGAGTAGAAAAGCAATGTTTTACTCGTTTACCGGAGACAGGTGCTGATTTAATGTTTATTAGGACTTACATGACCCCATTAATGGAATTAAGAGAAGATCTTACTGAAGAACAAAGAGACATCCTTTGTGACGCTATAGATGGAATTACAGGTGACTTTGCCATTTATAAAAGAAGAATAGAATGGGGTGAAGCTGCCAAGAGTTTCCTCATGCGTGAAAGTGATGGATCCCAACCTATTCCTACCAAATATAAGTTTGTCCATTGATGAAAGAACCCTTGTATAATTTCCTTCAGTTCTATCTAGATATCTGTCTATGATCTATCTATCCATATGTAAAACCAATTAACTAGTAAATGGTAATCTAAGATGTTTGTACTTGATGCTTGACTACCCCAATCAGGCAGTGGAGCCGACACGCGCACTATTAAGGATTAAGGCTCTTCTTTGAGCTTTAAGCTGGCAGTGGGAGAGTTGAATTTGGGTGAGCTGTGCTGTATAATGTTACGAAACAAGAAACAGGTGGCTGGCTGGCTGACTGGCAATGGAGGCTTACAATCACCAAATCAAAGAGAAACCACTTAGACACAGAGTAACAAATAACCACAAATATACATACCATTCTATAAAAAGATCAAATGTTTTCTAAAATTTCACAGCTAAGTAAAACCTTTGCTGATGAAATTAATAGAATAAATGACGAGGTTAATAATGGTACAGCTGTCAATCAAGGCGAACAAGCACAATTGGCTGATCCTGAATTGGCAAAAAAGATAATTAATACTTCAACTCCTGATATATCTGAAATTTCTAAGCCTGAAAATATTAATGATGAAGCGGAAACACAAGATTTAACTTCAACTCAATCTTTAGCAGATGGAAATACAGACTCGCCTGCAGAATTAGACGTTATGGTAAAACCGTCTGTTGATGACAAATCACGGGCAAATAATACATTTAATACAGATAAAGTAAATCCACAAATGAGCAAAATAATTGATCCAAAAAATTTAGTTCCAGGTACAAAAATTGATGCAACTACTTTACCTCCTGAAATTCGATCAAGACTTAATAAATATTTTAAATATGAAAAAAAATATCCACAATTGTACGAAGCCTACAAAATTGAAAAGAAGAAAACAGCTTTAATTAATGCTTTTGAAAATATGTTAAAGGAGCAGACTCCATGTTCAAGTATTGGTGAATTAAATGCAATGAGAGATTATTTAAATGGAATTAATAATCAAACTAAAATGGTGAGTTCGGAGTTAACAAAGATTACAAAAGATAAAAAAGAATCAGATGAAAAAGTGATATCTTTAAATCAAAAAATTAAAGATTTACAAAAGGTGCTGACTTCAAGGAATACTGAAGAATCAAATGAAATTCAAAGATTAAAAGATGAAATTTCAGCATTAAAAGATACAAGTTCTCAAAGCTCAGATCTTCAAGATAAATATGATTTACTATTGAATGAAAATAAGGAACTTAAAAATAAAATCAAAGAATTAGATGTTATAAACTCAAATAATACTGAAATTGACTTACTCAAATCTGAAAATGAAAAAATAAAACAATCTTTAGAAGAGACAAACATACAAAATCATGAATTGACTGAAAAGTCAAATAAACTTAACAATGATATAAATGATTTCAAGCTTTTAATTGATAATGAAAAGTTACAACACGATGAGGAATCCCAAAAATTAAATGATAAAGTGATTGAATTAGAGAAACAGATTGAATCTTCGAAGAAATTGAATGATTTATTTAAGGGAAAAGTTGAAACTTTAAGTGAAGAACTCAAAGAAAAAACATCATCACTTTTGAAAGCAACAGAAACATCAAAAAAATCTGCATCTACATTAAATCAAAGTAATAATTCTAGAACGAAGAAAGGGAAGAAGAAAAATCAAGTAGTTGAAACACCTCAAAACTCAAAAGATACGGAGATCTTGATTCCAGAATCAGAATCACAACTCTCAAATACAGAATCTTCTTTAGAAGTACAGTTAATAGAATTAAAACATGAGCTTGAAGATTTAAATTCAAAATATCAAGATGAAATTACTAAAAGTCAGGATTTAAAAAAAATATTGAAAAGTAAAGATTCAGAAATTGAAGAAGTAAAGGATATGTTACGTGATGTGGGCGATTCTTTAGTTGAATCTCAAAAGGCAAATAAATCAACTAATGATTTAGAAAAGACATTGAATGATACAAAACATGAATTAGAATCTAAATTAAATGAATTAGAGATGTTAAGATTACAAAATTCAAATGCATTGACAGATTATGAAAAAACTAAATCTTCTTTATCTAAAAAAAGTGAAGAATATATTAAACAAATCAAAACATTAGAAGATTCTTTAAATAAGAAAACATCTGAATCTGAATCTTTGATTAAAAAAGTTGATGATATAAGTGCCACTAATAAGACATTAGAATCTATATTGAGTAAAATGAAATATAATGAACAAAAGTTACAAGAACAAATCACCACGCTAACTAAAGAAAAAACTATATTACAAACTGAATTAGATACTTTAAAGAAATCTTCTGCTGCTGATAATCTGAACAAGACAGAATATCAAAATATGAAGACTCAACTCGCCAGAAAGGAACGTGTATTGGTTGAAGCTGAAAATAGAATTAAATTTTTGCAAGAAGAAAAGTCCAAAATAAATGATTCTATGATTGAAATGAAAGTTCAAAATAAAGAAATGAGTAATCAAGTAATCTCAAATCAAGAAGTGAAGGATAGTTTATTAAAACAAAATGAAAAATTAAAGGCTGAAGCCAATGAAAATACACTGAAAATTAATAAGCTTTCCCTTGATAATTCTAAACTAGTGAAGAAGAATGAACAATTACAAGATCAATTTAATGAAGTTAAACATGTTAAATTATCTTCTAATGATCAAGTAGAATCTTTTAAGAAGAGAGTTGAAGAGCTTTTAATGAGGAATAAAGAATATGAAAATAGAATTGATGTTTTACAAGAAGAATTGACGCAATCAAGAAATATGCTTCAAGAGAGAACTCGTGAGATGGCAACGATGAGAAAATTGGTTATGGATAATGAAGAGAGTCAAAATTTGGATAGAAAAGAACTCAAATCCAAATTCGATAGATTATTGGAAGAGAAGGAGAAATCTGATAATGAAAGTTTAACAACCATAAGAAATAAACAGAGAGAGGTTGAAGAATTGAAAAGAAAAAATTCCGATTTCTCAGTTAAACTTGAAGAATTAGAAACTAATAAGAGCACATTAGAAGCTAAGATTAAATCATTACTGGCAGAAAAATCCAACAATATTTCTGTCAGTAATGGAAATCAACGGGAAGAAAATAAAGAAGTTGATCAATATAATTCTAAAATGATTAATTCATTACGTGAATCTCTGAATAAAACAGAATCAAGATTGAAGGAAGTTGAAGATATGAACAATAAACTAAGACTTGTTAATCAAGATTCATCAGATAAATTAATCCGTTTGAATAAGAAATACAAACTTTTATCAGTACAATATAAAAGAAGAATGTCTGAATCAAGTGCACCTTCAAGTAGAAATAATAGTATTATTGCTATTAATGAACAAATTAATTCTAATTTGTTACATCCTGATACCCACAACGAAGAATCTTCACAAGAAGTGAAAGATGAAATCAAGGAAAAATCAGTTTACATCAAAAACGTTTTAATGGGTTTTATAGAGCACAAAGAACAGAGACAAATGTTGCTACCTGTTATTAAAATGTTGCTTTACATGTCTGATGATGACACCAAGAAGCTAAATGATCTATTAACATAGTAAATAACTTAATGTTTAATTGTGTATACTATTGCTTGTATAAAAACTATAAAACTCTATAATTCTATCATAATTCTAAATAAGATGAAATATTTTATTTACAATAATTTTTTTATTTAATATCTAATCTTTACCTTTGATAATAGTTTTATCATCCATATATGGTCTTAAAACTTCAGGAATAGTGATAGTTTTAGTCTTTGGATCATAAAAATTTTCAATTATAGCTAAGACGACTCTTGGAACAGCACATGCTGTCCCGTTTAATGTATGTACAAACTTTAATTTACCATCTTTTGAATCTCTAACTTTAGTAATTAATCTTCTAGATTGAAATTCCAAACAATTAGAAGTTGATGAAACTTCACCCCATGTACCTCGTCCAGGCATAAGAACTTCAATATCAATTTTTTTGTATGCTGGTGCACCTAAATCATCATGTGGCATAATTAAAACACGAGCAGTAAGACATAAACTATTGATAAAATCTTTTTGAAATGCTACAATACTATCAAATTGTCTCATACTTTCCTTTTCATCAGGGAAGGTCCATGAAAAAAGTTCAACTTTTGTAAATTCATGAACTCTATATAAACCTCTTGTATCTCTACCTGCAGCACCTGCTTCAGCACGATAACTACGTGATAAACCAACTAAATTAAGTGGAAGTTCTGAACTTTTAAATTCATGATTAGCATATAAAGCAGCCAAAGGAATTTCTGCTGTACCAGTTAAACATAAATCATCATTTTGAAGTTCATAAACTTGACGTTCATTATTAGTATCACGAGGCATAAAACCACAAGCATTTGTAACTTCTGTTTTAACAATAGAAGGTGGTAAAATCATTTGAAAACCTGCTTGACGTGCCTTTTTAAGAGCAAATTGAATTAATGCTTGCTCTAAAAGTGCTGCATCACCAATTAAATAATACCAACCACGACCTGAAATCTTAGTTGCTTGGCTAAAATTTACTAGTCCTAATTCTTCCATAATTTCTTTATGATCAAATTTTGAATCACTTTTAGGTTCAAAGTCATCAGTTTTGGAATTTTTAATTTCTTCTGTTGGATTAAGGTATTCTACCAAAATTTGTTTTGATTCAACCGAGGAATGAATATAATTTGGTAAACTTGATATTTGAAGAAATAATTTATCTTCTAATTCAGATTGTAATTTAGATTTTTCGTTAAGAATAGGTTTAAATTTAGTCAATTTATCTAGAATTTGTTCTTGTTCAATGGTATTATTTGAATTACTCTTTTTTTGAGCAATTTTTAAATCTTTAAGTACTTTTTGTAAATTTTTTGATTCATGTTTAAAATTTAGGACTGTCTCTGTAATTTTTTGTAAATGTTCATAATCTGTTTTGAAAGTATCTAAAAGTGGGAAAGGAACATTTCTCTTAGAACAAATTTCTTTAAAAGTATCATACTCTTGATAAGCTTTTTTCAGATCTAACTGTGCTCTTTTCAAAGTGTTTGTGGTTCTTATATTTGCTATAGAATCTGATTCATTAATGGATTTCGGTTTAGATCCAACTGTAGCATATGAACGATATCCTATTCTTTTCCACATGTTTTTTCCCGCCCTTAAAATATACGGATTCTATGAGACCAAGCAAATCCTGATCCAAGTCCAATTCTAAAGCCATTATCATGTCTATATCCATATCCATATCCATATCCACCATATCCACTATCCAATTCATGTTGAAGTTTGCAGTAGCTGAAAGAGGAAAGGGAAGCGCGCTGAGTTTGTGTGGAGGCTTTTGGCTTTTGGCTTTAATTTGTACATTAATTGCATGTTATTGTACATACATTGCCTGCTGATAAATGGTTTACAAGAGCATCCTGTGTTGGCAATAAAGTTGCTTACACACACCACACCCAACACATACAACATACACAACAAACATGTCGTTAGAAGGTGCAATTGGAGAAGAGAAGAAACTGATGTCTCTTCTTAGAGAACGTCAATATAAGTCTGAAAGTTCTCCACGCAGTCGTAGTGCCTCTGCAAATCCTAAAGATAGTAGTAGAATTACAACTAGATCAAACAGTTTATCACGATCTGCAAATGAAGATCAAGAATATCCTGATTCTGTTACTTTCAGAGACCCTTCTGCAAGATTATCTACCAAACCAATTAATGAAGATGATATAGATGTTAGTTCAGAAGAAAGAATGAGTGATAGTGATTGTGAATTTACTGTTAATGATGAAGGTAGAATCTTACCAAATTATTCAAGTTCTGAAACAGATCCGAAAAAGAAAATTGATGAAATTACTTTGATGAATGAAAAGAATATGATGAAAAAGGCCGAATCCGCAAAAATAGCTGATTCTATTTTAGCATCTGAGAGAGCTATAAGTAATGCAAAAGCTATAGGCAGAACTATTCCACAAGGTGTTATTAATAATCTTGAAGAAAAGGCAAAGGAATCAGGAGCTGAAATTCATGTTGATCCAGAAGAATTTTATCAAGAAAGAACTGCTCGTAAGAATAAATTAGAAGAATATGCCGTTTATAAGAAAAAACTCATTTCTTCAGGAACAGCTTCAAATGCTGACTTTATTGCACCATATACAAGAGATCAAGAAGATAAAATTGATACCGAGCTTGCCAATGTTTTAAATTCTAAAACTGATATTTCTGATATAGATTCAGATGTTTTAAATCAACGTGCTGTACGTACAATAACAAGAGGAAATTTCTTTGAAACTTTAATAACCAAAAATGTCAAACATCCAAAAAGTTTTGTTCTTTGTATGGATTTTTCAGATGAGAGTAGATATGCATTAGAATGGTGTATTGGCACAGTACTTGTTGATTCATCTGTATTATATATTCTGAATGTTTTAGAAGATGATGAATATTCTTCAATGAATTTAAATGGTATTCAACCAACACAATCTGGCAATAAATCTGCACCTGCAACAATGGATCATCAATCAAATACAACACGAGAACGTACAAGAGTGAATAATGTTAATGAAATTACAAAGATTGTTGTTGAATTACTGAAATTGACTAAACTTCAAATCCATGTTGTTATTGAATCATGTCATCATCCAATACCCAGACATTTTATTGTTGGAGTAATCAAACATATGTCTCCAACATTAGTAGTTGTAGGATCTAAAGGTTCATCTGCTATCAAAGGTGTTTTGATGGGTTCATTATCTAACCATTTAGTTAGAAAATCTCCTGCACCTGTAATGGTTGTGAGAAATAGATTGAAAAAGATTACAAAGAAGAGTAAGTTTACAAATACCATAACTTCATTAAGAGGTTTAGCTGATGCAAGAATTGATTAGAATTGGCAGGGGCCATCTCACTTTTAATGACACGAAATTACACCTTATATTACATTTCTTTTTAAACATTTATATACACATATACTTATAATAATAAAACACTACTAATATATTATATTTTTTTAAAACCACGTGTAATATGTAAAAATAAAATTATGCTACATACCAAAATAATTCTCTATCATTATCATCACGTCTTAAATATTCCTTTTCAACCAATTCTTCAACCCTTCTTTTCACAAATGAAGGTTGTGGACGAAATCTCTTACCAACATCACTTATTAATCTAACAACTTCAGCAACAAGAACTTGATATTTAGCAGATTGGCGAGCTTTCATAACACGAACAATAGCTGCATCAACTTCAAATTCACGTGTACGTTGAATAGATTCAAGCGTTGATAAACGCTCTGAATCTGTTTCTAACCTAGACGATGATGAGGTAACATCAAATTTATCCTTGGAATCTTCTTTAGTTGATGATGATGATGATGATGATGATGATGATGATGATACAGAAACTGCCAATATCTTAAATTTTGTCTGAGGATTTTTAAATTCTAAATTCAATCCGAATTTATCAGTTGGTTTAATATCCCTCGACATTGGAACCTTTTTCAATATTCTAAATTTTGGTGCAACAGATATACTTTGTAAATGACGAATTAAATCTGCTGTTGGAATATTGGTCATTTCTTCAATTTCTGAAAATGTTAACATTTTAGTACCATCTTCTGTTTCATCATCATTAAAACAAGTTAATACAATAAATGCAGCTAGTGTTGGCATATTAATCAAATAACTTTTACTTGGAAAATTCATTCTTAAATCTATTGTACACATATTTGGTGCCCAAGTTAAATTTCTACCATTATATGTGTTATTGTAAAATTTTTCAAATGATGCTTTAGCTATATCAAGTGCAGGAACATATGTAACATCTTCCATAGTTTTATTAACTGGCATTGGCCAAAAATTAGTAGTTAATATTGAAAAATCAATATCAAATTTACGACCATCATTCATACGAGCTAAATCAGACATTAAAGTAGTTTTACTTGATTCAATCTTATATTTTTGTGTAATATCTTGAGAAATTTTAATATCTTTAAACATACCTTCAAACTTTGCAGTAAATGTTGAACCAGTTTCTGTTTTGAGTTTAGAAATCATTTGTAATTCAAGTTCTGTAGATATAGATTTTTGATTTAATAATCTCTTAGCTAAATGATTTTTATAATATTTTTCAAAAATATCTTTATCTTTAATAAATTTAAAAATCATAATAGAATCATTGAAAACATTTTCAATTTCTTCAGATGATTTATTTTTCAGTGATTTTTTAATACAATCATCAATATATAATGAAAGATATTCTTGAATTCTATTATTTTCATTAAGAAATGTTGTACATGCAGATTCAATTTCTCTATAAATTTCAATATCATTAGAAAATGAATTTGCAATTATTTGATCAATTTTAAATTTATAATTAGAAAAATTTTTAATATAATTTATTGCAAATTGAGTATTTGATTCTTTACCTGATTTTTTACCCTTTTTCTTTTTATCATCTGAAATTTCTTCAACATTTTCATTTTCTAATTGTTGTTTTTTTGTTTGTTCCATCAATTCTTCACCATTTGCAATAACAATGGTACGCAATGTGGTTCTTAATATAAGTTTTGTTGAACTTATTCTTTCAACTAATATATATACTTTTTCTAATATATCATAATCATCATTATCAATCCATTTTTTCATACCATCTGTTTGTAAGTTTAGTATATTTTCAATATTATTAATAACCAAATCTTTGTACATTAGATCTGATAATTTTTCTGTAGTATTGGATGGTAAATACATTTGAAATCTAGCCTTTTCATCATTTATTATTTCAACAATTTTATTAATATATATGGAACCACTTTTCAATTCTAATAATTCATTAACTTTCATAATATAATATTTATGTGATGAAAGTAATAATTCAGGTTCAAAACTTTTTGTGTAATATGTTTCTCCATTAATATTTACTAATGATTCAAATATTGTAATTGTTGATTTTATTAAGAATTTTTCAATCATTTCACCATTTCTGTTTAAATTAAAGTAGTTTAAAAATATATTAATTAATCTAGAACCAATTGTTTCATCTGTATCTTTCAAGTTATGCAATATGACATATTTATAAAATGCAATAAGTCCTACATCATAAACTAATGGAAGTCTATTTTCTTTAGTGTATGTTCTATCCATATACATAACAACTTGACTAATAAGCCAAATACAAATCAAATGATCATCCCATAGTGTATTAAATAATTTTAAAACATCAGCAGCATCTGATTTATTTATATTATTTGTTTCTGTAGATATATTATCATTTAAATTAGAATTATTATATTTTTCTAATATTATATTTTCTAATTTTGTTCTTACATTAATTTCTAAATGTTTAACAATTTCATCATGGACATGATTATATAAATATGGTGCATTTTTAGATAAAACAAGATTATATGCAAGTCTATATAATTGTTCAAATGACCATTTAGATGCATTCTTACTTTGAATATCATGAATTGCAACTTCAAGAAGTTTCCAAGATTCATTTGGATCAATAATATTTGATCCTGCTTTGCGGGGTGGACGGATCTTAGATTTCGATTTTTGTTGATTCATTGCAGATGATATCATTATTCTCCTAATCTAGGAATATATGTATAAATGTTTTTCCTTTTTTGGGGAGAAGTTGTTTAGTTAAGAAAGTGATACAGTAATCTGGAATCAACTGGTTGTATTCTTTGCAGTATTAACGTTAATATTATGGGAATTGGTGAGTTGAAGGTTGAATTTGTTGATGCGAGCAAAATGTGAGGTGTAACAAATTTTTGTATGGTTTGAATATGAATGAATGAATATGAACAATTTTTGCCATAGGATAGGAAGAAGGCTTTTAATAAGAGACACAGGTGCATGTTTCTTTGCATTTATAGCTTGCATACAAGTTAAATAATAGATATACAGTAGAGATCGACATGTCGGATATATTGGATGTCTTGAATATCAAGTCTTTCCCTGCAAAGAAAAGCAAGGAGACTCAACAACAACAACAACAACAACAACAACAACAACAACAACAACAACAACAACAACAACAACAACTACAGCAACAGCCACAATCACAACAAAGTATTTTAGAATTAAGACAAATATATCAACCTGAAGAATATGCATCTAATGCAAAGAAGAGAAAACTGTCTGCGATGAACAGGGAACTTTATAACCTTATTGGTTCGAATGTTCCACCATTAGCTATTGATACGGCTTCTGTTGCAAATGCTTCAAGCGGGAAGAAATTTAAGGGTAAATTAGTGAATAATAAAGTAAATGCACCATGGAAAAGATTAGGATTTAAAAATTCTGCTAGAGATGATGATTTAATTCTTTATCATTGGACAAAGGCCAATCCTGAAATAAAAAATGCAGCTAATAATTCCATAGTAATTGAGAAATCTATACCTGAAGACAAGCCAACTGATGAAATTTCAACAAATGAAAATGGAAAAGAAGAAGGAATAAAAGTGCAAGATGAATTAGAAAAAATGGATGTGGATAAACCTGTTGAATCAGATATAAAAGAAAAAGAATTAGACTTAAATGAATATCGATATGTTAAGTATAATACAAAACTACAAATTCCAACTTTTACAGAAGAAGAATATGAAGAAGCTATGAAAGTTGAAAAAGAAAAAAGGAAAAAGGAAGCTGAAATCAAAGAAGCAAAAGAAAAAGTTAAATTAGAGAAGGAAGCAGCTGCAGAGGCTGCAAAGAGGAAGAAGACTAAAACACCTGATCTTTCAGTATCTGATCAAGATTTGAAGAAGGATGACCCAACTACCAGTTCTAAATCTAATACTAATACACCAATGGAGAAGACAGCTGAAGAATTGAATATTGAAGAAACAAATAATGAATCTAATGATAGTAAAACATCAACTCCTGCTATTGTCGAAGATAATGCTGATGCTGATATTAAAAATGTTGACAACAATACTCCTACTCCTGCTGCTACTACTACTACTACTACTACTACTCCTGCTGCTACTACTACTACTACCACTAATACTACTACTACCGTTGATGCTGAAGTTGATAATAAAGTAATAAATGAAGAAAATAAAAATAAAGATGAAACTAATGAAGAAAAAATTGACGAAATAAAAGAAAGATTATGGACATATGAAGAAACAAAGTTTTTATTTGATTTATGTAATGAATATGATATGAGATGGGCTGTTATATTTGATAGATATCAAGATAAATACGATGATCGTATACTTGAAGATTTAAAAGTTCAAATGTATTCACTTTCTGCATATTTACTTGAAAAAAGAGGTAATATGAATGATTCTGCAATAGTTAAAGCACTTCGAACTTTTAATAAAGAAAAGGAACTTGAACGTAAATATTATTTAACTAAATTAATTCATCGTGCACCAACAGAAATTGCTGAAGAAGAATCATTAGTTATTGAAGCACGTAAATTTGAACTTGCAGCTAAGAAGATGTTACTTGAAAGGGCACAATTATTACAATTACTTGATTCACCACAATCATCAGCTTCTGTTCAACAATATTTGACATCACAAGGATTAACCCAATTATATAACTCATTAATGTCAACTGATAAAAGTAAGAAACGTAAAGCTGAAGTACCTGTTGCACCATTACTTGGACCTAATGCTATTCCTCATACTCAGCATTTACAAATGTCATCATTTTCAAATAATAACAATGGTAGTGGATCAGGAAATGGATCGAATAGTAATTCTAACAGTACAAACAAACGACGTTCAAATGGAAGTGTTGCTGGATCAACTACTACTACTACTACTACTACTACTGCTGCTTCTAATAATACTAATAGTAATAATAGTAATAACAACAACAATAATAGCAACAGTAATAATAATAATAATAATATTAAGACAAGTACCAATGTTAGTGTTAATGCATCCAATACAACAGTTACAACAAGTTCATCAAATTCTACTAATAAGACACCAAGTAAATTAAGTGAAGTTCAACAATTATTACATAAGAAATTAACAGCAGAAGAGCTTGAAGTTTATGGTATTGAGATTCATAGTGATAGAATTCAACCTGGTGTTCATGTTAGATCACAAAAAATTGCATCATTTAAACCTAGTGTTCAAGCTAAAGTTCATGAAATTTTAGGTCAAATGGGATTATCAGTAAAACCAACAATGCCAACTGGACCTGTAAGTAAAAAATTTGATGAATTATTATATAAAATTTCACATTTAGTTGATTTAAAGAAACAAAGTGATAAATTACTTGCTGAAATTGAATTAGTTAAAAGACAAAAAGGTTTAGTTTGAATTTTATATTTTGAAAAATAAATAAAATTTATGTTATATAGATGTTTATATGTATATATGTATGTATGTATAAGTAAGTATTTATTGTACTAAGGATAAAGATAACACGGAATTAAATGATGAATAATAAATATTTATATTTACCTTTCAAGATTGATTGCATTACCAAATTTTGCATAAAGTGTAGTTTTTAAAGTTGATAAAGTTTTATTTAAAATATCCAATTCAGATTTTATTGAATCAATTTTTAAATCTATTTGTTTTGATTGAAATTCTAATTTTTTCATTACAATTTTTTGTTTTAATTTAACAAAACATCCATCACCAATAAAATTATTATTTTCAATATTTGATTCAGGAGTTTCACCACCGATTAAAAAATCTACTAATTCATCTTCATCAACAAGTTCTAATTCTAAAGTAACATCGTCTATTTGTTCTTTATCAGATTCTAAAGAATTTAATTGATTATTTAATCTATCAAAATGGGTCATTAAAGTACTAAATTCATTTATTTTTTGTTGATCTTCAAAAGTAACATGAGAATTGTTTTGAGTTCCTTGAGGTAATAGTTCCATGATTAGTGGTTTATTTGATTTATATTATTTATTTTATGAGTTATAATTCTTTATTATTCAATTATTAAGATATATCATTATTTTAAGAATGTGTCCAATTTTGTTGTGAGGATACTGGACACTCAATACTACAATTAATTTAAATAAATGTTTTATTAATGAAATCAGAAACTGATAGCAGTCGATCGACGCAGAGATAAGAAAAACAGCGCTGACGTAATCAAAATCAAAGTAAGATATAAATAAAATAATATTCTATCTATCTTTTAAAGATTGCATAGAAATCTACCAGGTATCATGTATTTATCGCCTTTAAAATGCTATTTCTTTTGTTGTAAACATTGTCGATTGGCTTATTATGATTTATGTTTATTTTATTCAGAGATAAATGAATTAATCATGTATCTTTCATCTTTCCCCTCACTTTTGTATTATCTGTAATTTTTTATTACATGTCAATAAGATCTAATTTTAGATATTTAGTTTATAAGTCAGTGCGTCGAAGTCAAAAATATTAAAGGGGCAGATATTAAATAATTAATTAGTTATTAGTTAGGTAGATTTGTTATCTGTCTGATTAACAGCATCATGTTATGATAGTGATAATTGATAACTGAAGATTAGAAGTTTACTGCGTAAAAGGTAAAAGGTTCCATCTCGTTTGCTGTATGTTTGTAGTTTGTTTTGCATTTAAATAAACGACAAGTATCAAGTATCGACTGACTATTGTTTAGTTACATACAGCCGTTTTTCGTGTATTGTTGTAAGTTGTAAGTAGGTTGTAAGTAGGTTGTAGGTTGTGGGAATACGTAAACGAAGGT